>JASDQU010096110.1:0-16014 GCA_032191745.1 Picea mariana | reverse complement strand
GTCCTTTGGGGGCTTAACCTTATCCTAAAGTTAAAAGTGGGTTTTTAACCCTGTTTATGTAATTTTAATTGATTTTGACTGATATTTAGCCCCAAAAATGGATTTTTTGAGGATTTTGGGCCATTTGAAGGGGGATTTGATCCCAAAAAGAGGCCAGATCTTGAGGGAGGTTGGGATTCCTCATCTGAGCCTCAAAATCTATATAAACCAGGCTTTTTGAAGCTTGTAGGAGACTTTTTGATGCAGGGTTTTGAAGGAGCAGTTTGTAATTTTTGGCGTTTTCTCATGATTTGAGAGGCAATTTTGCCATGTTTTTGAGAAGAGTTTGATGGTGCATGCATGAATCTGAGCAAGGAGGTCTTGCACAACAGACATGAAGCATGTAATGTAACAACAAAGAGCATTGTAAGAGAACTTTGAGGGTTTTAAAGAGCAATAAAGAGGTCCTCCACTTGGAAGTGGGCCTGGAGACGTAGCCAACGATTGGTGAACTCCGTTATCAACCTCTTGTCTCTATTTCTCTTTCTGTTTTGTTGTTCTATTCTCTTCATTTGCAGCATGGATATTAATGGCTGATCTCTTTATTCATTAATAAGCATCAAGTAAAAGTCACATTTGATATTTCACAAACAAGATAATAAGTTTATGTATTTCGCATTCTTAACGATCCGATGCAAAAAGTACAGTAAACTAACTTGCAAATTTATCAGTAATACCTTCATTTTTGGATCAATCAGGGTACCTTGAAATATGTGTCAAGCTTCTGTACCCATGCCTGAGCTGAACATCGAGATGAACCGTCGAAAGTAGGGATATTCAACTTCCCCACCTTATTGATAAAGTCAATGTTTTGGGGTTGCATGTTACCCCTCTGCGCCTCCCTGGGCCCGTTCCAGTACCTGATCGAACAATAGTCCATCAAGCTCATGTTAGCGTGGAACTCTAGCCCCAGTGGCAAGTAGTCTCTCTTGTACTCTGCAAATGGATCTATCGGGCCTGTCTGACCCTGTCTAGCTTGTCCCATTTGCTGCCCCTATCCTGTATGTCCAATCTATTGTTCCCCCTGGAACTGAGGAAACAATGGTCTGGGAATCTTCCCTGCCGAGATATAGGTGTGAGTGGGTGTTTGGTATCCACTCGACCCTGTTGGGTTCCCACTGGATCCACTGGCTCCACCTCCATGATGTCCCATGGAACCACTCGCTCCACCTGCTATATTTGCACCCGTCGTGCCCATACTGTTCTGAATTAGCTGTGTACTAATTGCCATCCGTGTAATGGCGTGCATCATATCCCGTTTCCCTCTGGCAAGATCGTTCAACATAGCTTGGGTACCGTCGTAAGGAGCCTTTGGGCCTTTCCCATTTCCCTCTGGAATATCATGTCTATCACCAATCTTACCTCCTAATTCAACTTCTATATCAGAACTGATATGATCTCTGTCTCTGGCTCTGTATCTGAATGAATATGGAAGGGAATGTAGTCTCTCTTGTTTTTGTCACTTCTGTCTCTATTATGACCCCTACTATACTGAATGTACTTGTCCCCGATGTGACCTCTGCCCTCTAGGTATTCTGCCCCTGTCCCAGGAGTCATGGGATCATGAGATAAGTGCTTCTTCATAGGCTGACAAGAAGAAGGCTCCGATACCACTGAAATATCCCAAATCCCTCGGATCTGGATATTTACTGCTACGTTGTTGATTTGGCTGCAGATCTGATACTCTGGGGGTTTCTGGATGTATTTTAAATGTTTCTGATAGCGGTTTTGTAGTGTTTATATGTTTATAACATTCATGCAATGGGTTTGGAGCAAAGAACAACTCAACAATTTCTATTAAGCAAAATAATTGGAATTACAATATTGCATGCGGGAAATTAAATGAAATAACCTCAGCTAGATCATAAAAAGTGGGATCTTAGCTGGAATACAAAGAAAAACTCTAAACAAAATACCCGGAATGATGGAGATAGGTAGATCTGCGGATGAGATTGAAGATGTATTGCATGCAAACCCTGATCTACTGGATGCACCCAAGAACACCCACGACAATTGCTGCTGGAGATTGGAATATTCTCCTTGGTGGCTAAACTCCTCGGATATGCATGGAAACTATCTCAACTGGGTTGCCCTCACCCCAAGCAACCTCTCACTAATTGCCGACCTGAAGATTTGCCCTCTACTCATCTGTATGAACCCCGATTGGACTCCCCTGGGGCTTGCGCACCTCCTAAGCTCAACTATTGTGCCCTAGTTGATCCGACCGTCGAAATCTGGATCTAATTGGCTCAATGTGTGTGCCCTGGTCTCCTCTGTACTGGGTTGGAAGGGATTTCTCTGATCTGGTCCAGTGATCTCTCTAGAACCCCAACTGTATCTCCTCAAGTGATGCGCACTTTCTGGTTGGGAAATGCACCCTCAACTATTCCCCCGTCCGAATGGCTCAAGAATTGTCTCAAAAGGAGCACCTTGGTTCCTCTTCTATTGCATCGAAAGGAATCTGCTGAATGTACCCTGGTCGAGCCTGGCTAACTCCGAATGCCTCTCAAACCATCACGCCCTCACTCTGCTGAAGTGCGCCTTGATTGCTATGGATTTGTATATTGCTTCTGAATACTGATGAAGAACCTGTGTGGTCCTCCCGATGGCTAGGGTGTGTCTCTCAACACCGAAACCAATCTGTGGTGGTGGTTTCCTCCAGAAACCCACAAAACAATGGAGGTCGACTTCTCTCCACTGGAACCTGTTTCTCAACTCAATAATCATCAATAATGAGGAATTAGGTCAAACTCATCCCTTTTATCTCTCCTCCGTCTAATTCTCCGTTGACATGCATAGCTTAAGTGACTTTTCCCTAATTTATAATTAATTATTCACTTAAGTCACTTTAAACCCCCTTTCTAGTCTAATTAGATGTTCACTTTACCTCTTTGTCGCTTTTCCCCTTTTAATGTCACTTTTGGTTAGACTTTGATGGAATGACATTAATTAGAGAAATTGTTCCCCTCTATGCTCGACTGTAGTCTACGGGAATTGGTAGGCTACTCAGTCACTCCCTGTTGGGTCATCATTGAGAAAGGGACATCACAGTCCTCCCTTCTCGAGATTGCTTGTCCTCAAGCAACATCAACCCTGGGTGTTGTAGTATTTGCTCTCCTTCCCATGTGGTATCCTCCACTGGAAGTCCCCTTCATCTGATCAAGCACTCCCGGATGACCCTGCTCCTCAACCTGCTCTCTTTGTGATGTAGTACCTCCTCCGACAGTAACTCCAACTGGCGCTACTCATCCAATGGTGGTAACTCCTTTGAGGCGGTAACTTGTTTCCCGACTACGTTTTTAAGGCCAGAAGCGCTGAACACATTGTGTATCTTCCTACCTTCTGGTAGCTCTAGCTCGTAGGTCACTTTTCCCACTCTCCTGATGACCCTGTATGGCTCGTGGAACCTGGGTTTCAATTTCTCTGCTCCGCTCTTTTTCAACGAAGATTGTCTGTACGACTGTAATTGCAGAAAAACCAAGTCCCCCACCTCGAAACTGCGCTCGGTCCTTTGTCTATCTGCATATATCTTCTGTTGGTTCTGTGCTGCCTGTAGATTCTCTTTTACTGCCCCTATGACCCTCTGACTCTCGTCTATCCAATTTGTGGTGGTGGTTTCCTCCAGAAACCCACAAAACAATGGAGGTCGACTGCTCTCCTCTGGAACCTGTTTCTGAACTCAATAATCATCAATAATGAGGAATTAGGTCGAACTCATCGCTTTTATCCCTTCTCTGTCTAATTCTCTATTGACATGCATAACTTAAGTGACTTTTCCTTAAGTTATGATTAATTATTCACTTAAGCCACTTTAAACCCCCTTTCTAGTCTAATTAGACGTTCACTTTACCTCTTAGTCGCTTTTCCCCTTTTAATGTCACTTTTGGTTAGACTTTGATGTAATGACATTAATTAGAGAAATTGTTCCCCTCCATGCTCGACTATAGTCTATGGGAACTGGTAGAATATTCAGTTGCTCCATGTTTGGTCATCATTGGGAAAGGGACATCACACCAAGAACCTCACTGTTAAGGTTGCTAATGGACAAAAGGTCAAGGAACTTGGAAAATGTCATAAAGTCTCAGTTCAAATATAAAAACTAGAACTACAAACTGTTGATGATTACATCTTTGTGAGACATCCTCCAGGACACAGACTGAGTGAGTCGACCTGTGAGAGAGCCCATGTCTTGGGTATGCCCATGAGATGGGTGTGTCGTTCCTCTTTGGACTGAGATGAGACGATGTGTGCCCTTGTGTGGGGTGAGGATACCCATGTGATGGGTGTGCATCAAACTCTGGACTGAGTTGTTATGACGTGTGGTCTCCTGCCTTGTGGACTCAGTTGAGTCAGGCTTGAGATGGTACTCCAGATGATTCTCCTGTGGACTCAGTGAGATAGAGATCTGTTGAGTAGGACATCCCTGTGGCTGAGCACAGGTGGACGTGCCCCTAGTGGCTGAGCACTAGTGGATGTGTGAGATCCCTTGCTATATTGTCTAAGAGTAAGATTTACCTGTAACCGTAATTGTGATGTAAAGGGTACAGGTCGGCTCCACCATATGTAAAACACAATTAATGTTTATTATAATAATTAATTATTTTCTGAGTTATTGAGGTCGGCCCTGTTGTGCCAATAGACACCACTTTTGGTCTATCCAGTCTAGTATAATTAAAGGTGATTTCCCCATTGAGGAAACACACAAGTCACTTGTTATTTTGGAATTTCAGCAATTACATCTTCTAGAGCTGACGTGCGCACCTCTCTTGGGCGCAAGTTTCAAGGTAGTAGAGCACTCTTTTGTGTGCATTAGGGTTTCATGGTTGGAGGATCTTCTCTTGAGAATATAACAAAGGATTGCTGGGTTTTTCTCCCTTGTTGAGAGGGGTTTTCCAAGGATATTTCTTTTGTTCTTGTGCATGGTATTTCTTCTTGTGATCTTGGTTATTGCAACAATTGTGAATGGTGTAGCTGCATTTGTTTATGGTTCAAGTACATGACTAAAATGAAATAAACCTAATGCTTGAGCCCAACATAGTGAAAATTCAACACAAACAGGGTTTTACGCTCTAAGACTTGAAGGAATGGATATGGTGCTAGGTGCGGAATGGTTGATACAGTTGGGGAGTTATGCCACAAACCTTGAAGAACAATTCATGGAATTTAATTGGCAAGGTCAACACTATAAACTATATGGTGTCGAAGGGTCCACTCTTAAGAAGAATCAATTACCGTCAACAAAAAAAACTTCATTTCACTATAGAAACATGCTCTACTAGAGAGAACCCTATTTTACTATTCTTTGAGGACAAAGCATTCCCTAAGAGGGTGGCAATGTTACGAACATAAAATACATAATAATAATAATAATAATAATAATAATAATCATAATAATTTAATTAAATAAATCAAGAGGCACACACTCTTCATCAAGAGTCACGTAGCTCTTCACCTCGTGACCAAGCAAGGCTATATAGTAAACCGTCACAAGGGTAATTGTATCATCTTTTTATCAATTATCAATTAAATATCATATTCAGAAGTATACTGTCTTCATTAATAACAACTATATTGTTACAAAAATCTTCTCCCCAACTTGAATATCTATAAATTCCTTTTGGTCCTTGTATAGATTTACTTGCAAACAAATTCCATAGTTAGGCCGTGTTACCTCCCCAACTCACACTTAATGATAAAAGCTATAATCCACAAGGTGCAACTTGAGGGGGAGCTACTAGGACGGTCACCATTGTTATCTAAGCAACCTATCCTCACTTTTGGTTGGCTTTTCTCCAACTCAAGGGGGGTATCCCTAGGTATTAGGATCACTAAAGCTATAACAATGAAGCTCAAAGGTGATGTGAAGAGATAGCTCTAGCAAAACAATGTCTTTTTGTAGTATAAAGAAGTGAAATAATGATGGAGGGATCAAGAGATTAGTGCCAATCCAACAAGGGCCAATGGAGTCAAGAGGTCAATCGAAGAGGGCAAGGTCAATTAAAGGTTCAGACTACAAAGGCTACAATATGCATGCCACAAGAAGAACTTGACATTGCTGAAAATGATAGTAAAGGAATATTAGGAGGGCTTTAAAGTGCCAAATCAAAACTTTGGCAATGAGGTGCGCCTTACCATGGGGTATTAACCTAGTAATCACTCATGTAGATGTACGATGCAAGAGAATAATCCATAGATGAGACAACAAAGGGTCAAGGGGGGGGAGAAATACACAAAACCCTTCCAATATGATAAATGTATCTTTCACTAATGGCCAATCAATAGTAAGTACTAACAACTCTACAATCAAATGCAACAATAGAAAGCGTTAGAACAATAACCACACCTTCATAGGAAATAAACCCTTACACATACATATGCTCCAAGAAATATATATCCATGAAGCTCCAAGGAGGGGAAACTCCAAAAGTCCAACTACAAGAAACAATGAAGAGAGCAAACCCTTATATAGTTTTGATCTCCATCTGCATGTACAATAGAATAATAATATTTGTTATCACACAAACTCACACTTATAGAGATAAAGTCCGAAATCTCAAATGCAATCCGGTGTAACCAAGAGGGAGGCCACTGTCACCTCACCATCCCTCTTTCACTTCAGTCCATCTCTCCTCAAGCTCAAGGGAGGTTTCCCTGGATTAAGATTGCTAGGACTTAGGGCAAGGAAGCTCAAGATGATGTGGAGAGTGAAGTCCAATAAAAATGGTTTTAGGTAGCTTTGGAGTATGAGAAACGATCAGAGGACTGGAGATCGGTGTCTTTTCATTGGGAAATGGAGTCAATGCAATGGCATCTTTAATAGAGGACAAATAACAATGAAAACTTATGGATTGACCCTAGGGGGATGTACCTTCACAATCCCTAATGTTGTCCTATGTTTTCTTTGACTTCTAGCACAAGATCAAATGAACTAGGTCAAACCCTAGGGGGATAAACAATCTTAACCCCTAGAACTAGAAGCTAGCCAAGTCAAATGCTAGTGGGATAAACAATCTTAACCCCTATAACTAGTCTTGAATGCTTCAATAGTGTTTAAGATAGATGAAGTAAGGGAAGGGGATAAACAATCTTAACACTTCCTTAGAGTTTCTAACAAAATGAGGCAAGGATACAAGATAACATGCAACTATTAACCATCTAATAGAGCATCCACCAAGATATATCATGAACGGACACTTCAACTTGAAGTAGAGCACTTACTAAACTAAGTTGCTATGCATGAAGAAACCCTAGTTTCATAGATCATCCACCAAAACAAGAGAAACATCGACAAAACTATCCATCCAAATTCCTTAATCCTCCATCTAAAACACCAATCCAAGACCAAAATGCTCCAAGAAATTTCAGACCTCTTAAGGGATTTCTCCTCAAGTTGCGATGATCAAATGAGATGAAATGCCTCTCTATTTATAGAGGGAAAGGCTCAACTTCCTCTTACGATAAAATATTACTTTCTAAGCTAAAATCCCCTATTCTAGTTTATGGAGGGGCAACAAACCCTCTTCAACAATTAAATAATCCTAAAACAATACAATTTTGGGGCATTCATGCCATATGTTCAAAATTAAGGGGCAGAAAACCCCCAATGGTGACCCAATCCCATAAATGAAGGGAAAAGTGGGGTGTTGGTGCAACGTCTAGCCTCCAAATGTCCTTCAAAGTTCCTACAAATCTTCAAGTAACCCTCAAGAATGCTCAAGTCGGCCATGTCTGTTATAACCCTAAATTGCACCAGACATGCATTCCTGGCATCAGGCCATCTTACTTGCTATCTTTGCCAAGCCATCACTGAACAACTCTTCTAAAAAAACCATTTTTTTGAAGGTGTATGCGCCTTGCACCACTACTGCCCGCGTACACATGCTTGTTGCACCACTACAACCCGCTTACACTCACAAAAAGCGCGAAAAATGAAAATTGCAAAGGGATACGGGTTTTCAGGCCATTACCTAACCATTTGACCGCCCATAGCCAGTCACCCCAACCATTACTATCTTTATCGGTCGAAAAAGATAGTAACGGTTGGGGTGACTGGCTATGGGCGGTCAAATGGTCAGGTAACGGTCCAAAAACCCGTATCCCTTTGCAATTTTCATTTTTCGCGCTTTTTGTGAGTGTACGGGGGCTGTAGTGGTGGAACAAGCGTGTGTACGCGGGCAATAGTGGTGCAGGGCGCGTACACCTTCAAAAAAATGGTTTTTTTAGAAGAGCTGTTAAGTGATGGCTTGGCAAAGATAGCGAGTAAGATGGCCTGATGCCAGGTATGCATGTCTGGTGCAATTTAGGGTTATAACAATGTCTCCTCTTTTACATAAAATCAATTGAAAAATCATTCAGCATGTCGGATTCAACACCCATAGCAAAACTTTAAGGGAAAATGAGGTCATCTCACTTCAAACAAATCTGCATTTAAGGGTCGGCTCTGCATTTCTTCAATAACTCATTTCAACTTTTAGTTTAAAGCAACCTTAGGTTGGCCTTGTTATCGCACAGATTGTAGATCGTGTAGAGTCATTCATGATATAAACCAATGGACAACAAACCGGGACAAGGACCCACTCTCACCTCAGGAAGAGTCTCGGGTGGCCCCTGGGAAAAGACTACGGGTGGTCAAAAGGCCCTAAGGGTCACGATACAAAACTTGGAGGGCAAGAATGGATGAAGGATAGATGAAGGAAAGGATGGGAGGCAAGAGGAGGATGAGGAAGAAAGTCTAAAGCTCGCAAGGACAAGTCAACAAAAACCAATTTAAATACTAGAATCCTATGCCCAAGTACAAGTCCCGCCAAATAATTAATTAAGGCAAGTGTTTAACAAGATTATTGTCTTATGCAAAATGAAAGTAAAACATTAACTTCTCGATATGTGTTATATGAAATGGACACAATATCATTAAGCATTCAATCATTATAAGTGCACATGTACCAGCATAAGATGTAAGGAGTATTCAAACACTTGTTCTCATCAATAAAATCAACATACCAGATCTGAAGTAACTTAAGTAAGAAAAGTAAGAGACTTCGATTTTGATCTAGTAGATCTGTCCCTGTATCGACAATTGATTGGGTCGTTGATGTATCTAGTGAATACTTGACCAGATATTTTCTTTGCTATAAATACTTTAAGCTAGTTCCAGGTGGAACCCAGACATGAGCACTGGATAGCTGCAAAGCATGTTCTAAGATATCTCCGTGGGAAGTTAAACTATGGTTTAAGGTACACCTCAACTAGTGATATACAACTTCATGGATTCACAGATTCAGATTGGGAAGGGAGTGCATAAGATAGAAGGAGTACTTCAGGGATGTGTTTCAGCTTGGGCTTTGCTATGATATCATGGGCYAGTAGGAAACAAAATTTTGTCGCACTCAGCACTGCAGAAGCAGTATATGTTGTAGCATGTGAAGCATGTACAGAAGYAGTATGGCTGAGGAAGCTGATTTCTRGACTATTTGATCAGGCACCAGATTCGACCATAATATACTGTGACGATCAGAGTTGTATGATGCTATCAGAACACCAAGTGTTTCATGACCRGTCGAAACATATTGAGATCAAATACTACTTTATTCGTGATAAAGTCTAGGAAGGAGAAATGAAACTTCAGTATATCTCCATAGATGAGCAGGTGGCAAATATTTTGACAAAACCTTTGTCCAGAATAAAGTTTGAGTACTTAAGGGACAAAATGGGGCTTGTGGAGATAACTCCCTTAGTTGAAAGGGAAGAGATGGCTCCCCAAGTTGGGAGGGAACACTTATATGTTATTGATATATGGGCAGTCATTTTCAGTTTGGAAAATGGTCCAATATGGGCAGTCACTTTCCAGTCCGGAAAGTGGTCCAAGATTTTAGACGGACAGTCATGGTCCGACAGATTGTTGATGCACCATAGACAATGATTCCCCTTGTGGCCAGTGTGGGGGAATGGTCTAGGACAATCATTCTCCTTGGCATTCACTCTGAAAAGTGGTCAAGCAGAATGGTCCGCCTCTCTGGGCAGTCATTCTTTCAAAGTTCACAATTGTGAGCAGTTTCGAAGAATGGTCTGATGTAGAGAGGTTGGTGCAGGACAATCATTTCCTTAGGAAGTGGTCCGAACAGTCATTCCCTAGGGCAGACTCATTCTCTCCAGTTTGCACTGTGAATCATGCTGGAAGAATGGCCCAGTTAGGTTGAATGGTCCAGGTTCAACAATCATGGACAATTATTCTTCTATGCTTGTGAAGAATAATCCAGATAGCCCATGGCTGATGTTTAACTTTTCGAGGGAAGATGCTTTTCCAGATCTCACAGATGTGAGTGGAAGAATGGCCTAGATGACTCAGTTTGTATCATGATATTGTTGATACAGATTGGTATCAGATGACATGATTGTTGTGGAGACTGTATGTCTTTGGACAATCGCTGTAGGCTACTGTGGTGGATGTGATCCATTGGTAGTGACTATCTGTCACTGGTTAGTAGCCGTGTGCTACTAGGAGTGGTTGTGTACCAGTAGATAGTGGTTGTATACTATTATGAATAGACACAATTGTGTTCTATTGGATAGCATTGTTCTGATTGCCATGGAGACTATCTAGTTGGATAGTGATGATGATGCTCGTGATTTGATCATGAGATAGCCTGTGTGGCTATGATAATGCTATCGGTTGAATGGTCTGTTTGTGCTCAAGACCATTGCCTTTAATACCTCCCTAGCTAGGAGGGAGTGTTGATATTACGGTAGTTGCGGGAGGTATTAACCTCTACGTGTAACCTTTGACGAGACTAGAATATTCGGGAAGCAAGAGAAACCCTAAAACGTTGGATAATAACCCTAGAAGACAAGTCGGCTCAAGAGAATAATTAATATTGAGTTATTAGCCTCCATGAAGAGAAGTTGTCCCAGTTAGGTGAGTTGGAGCAGTATAAATAGAGGGCGCTAGAGCTCATTTGTACTTACTCACTCTCACGACTGCATTAGGACAAGTGGTGTGCATGACTGGAGGAGAGTTGCAATTGTTGCAGTAGTGACTTGGTCTTTGGTTATGGTTTGGACCTTTTGTTTGGTACACTAGCTTTGGAGAGAGATACTCTACCTTGGTTGGCTATTGGTTCTAAGGTCTGCTTCCAGAATTCTTTTGTCTGTCAAGGTTAAAGGTGCTCGGGGGTGGCCTTTGTGCCTATGGTTGGGTGACAATATTGCTATATTGTCTATGGTGAAAACGAGCACATCTCTACTATTCTAACAATGGAAGGGAGAAAAAGATTACTATCATGAAAACTCCTATCCAGGTTAATAGTCTCATCTTTTGAACACATGGTTTGGTGAGGGTCTTCATCATAAATCAGATCTAAGTACTCGAAGGAAAAGGTTTCCACCCCATCAAAAGAGGGCTGAGAATCATCTTGCAAGCCATTAATGTTAGAAAGAAGAAACCAATCTGTAAACATGTCATCTTTACTTGTACGATCAACATCATTAGTAGTATATGGTGAAGGCAACATACTCATATCATGATCATAGATTGGATTACTTTTCAAATAATGCTTTTCCCATCTAGATTCTTTAATGCGAATGAAATCATCAAAATTTTCAATAATATCATTATCTTCACTTTCATACGAAGCCATAGAAGAATAATCACTTTCCAAATCATCACAAAAGTCAATACTTCGGAAAGGGAAAATATCTACCTCATTGTCTTCATTGTTCCTATCATCACTCTTTGTATCACATGGATTAAGGTCTTTGGAACAGACATGATTTACCTCATCATTTGGCTCTTGAGCATTCAAGGATGGTTGGACAGTTTCGATTCTATTACTAGGAATGTCAAACACCAAAGATGGACTTTCTTCAGTGGGTTCTTCATCTTGATCATTCTCATCCTGAATTTGATCTTCAAGATCCTCATCAAGGGGAAGTTCTGGGGCATCACCTTGATAAGAATCTTCTTCTATATTACTTTCTCCATTAGGCTTTCTGCAGATTAGTTGCAATATTTTACCTCTGACCTTTGTAGCTATCATCTCCCTTCTCTGCATGAGTGCCTTCCTTTTGATATGGAAGGCTGCTTTAGGGGACTTTTCAAAGGCAATGGTAGGATACTCATGGATCCAAGAATCCATGGTATCATAATGGAAGGGAAACAGTAAGTTTTAGGAGATGGATTTTTAGCAACTGGGTTCTTGGAAGGTGGAGTCGCTAGGTAAGTGTTGAGGACTCACTAGAAGGGTAAAAATGGAGTCGCCAGGCAAACCAAGGGAAAGGACTCTAGGGGAATGGCTTGCGAAAGGGATGTTGTTAGGGATCGGAAAGGATTCAAAATCCTCCCCGGCAATGGTGCCAAAAATGTTATCGCACAGATTGTAGATCATGTAGAGTCCTTCACGATATAAACCAATGGACATCAAACTGGGACCACGACCCATTGTCACCTCAGGAAGAGTCCCAGGTGACCCCTGGGGAAAAGTCTCTGATTATTCATCATTCATTAGTGCCTTCATGGTTTCCTCAACGGATCTATTCTTCCTTTCTGCTACACCATTTTGTTGACGATTTTAAGGAACGGTTAGCTCCCTCCTAATCCCTGCTGATTTGCAAAAGGAAACAAATTCTTTGGATGTGTATTCTCCTCCATTATTTGTTCTCAAAGTCTTGATTTTCTTGCTCGTGAGGTTTTCTATTTCTGCTTTGAATTCTTGAAACTTGCTGAAAACTTCATCCTTTGTCTTCAAGAGATATAACCAATGTCTTTCTTGAGTAATTGTCTATGGAGATTACATAATAAAGGGAACCTAGATTTGACTGGCATCGGACCGCAAACATCTGAATGTGCTAGATCTAGGATTTCCTTAGATCTATTATTGCTACTTGGGAATGGCTTCTTAACATTTTTACCAAGAGCACATCCTCTGCAAATTCCTTCATGTGTAGATTGTAGTTCTGGTATTCCTTCAACCATCTTCTTGAGGAAAGGTAATGCTTAATAGTTAAGATGAGCATACCTTCTATGCCAAAGTTCACTGGGATTGACTTCATCATGTAGAAGAGCTTCATCATTACGTTCTAGTAGTTTGTATAGTCTTCCTTCACGAGTTCCAATAACTCTAGCATTCTCTATGCTGGAGTCTCTAGACCAAGATAGTACTTCACCATCTACAAAGGCTATTCTATTTGTTTTGTCTTCTAGGCAAGATATAGATACAAGATTCTTTTCTAACCCAGGTACATATAAGACATTGCTCAAATGAACATTGTTACATGTTTTCAATTTGATGGAGGCTTGACCAATTCCTTCGACTTGATAGGTGTTCTTATCTCCAAGTTCTACCTTGTAGGATGTCTTCTTTTCTTTTAGACTCGAGAGTTTGACCTGGTCTCCTGTCATATGCCTGGAAGCTCCACTGTCAATTATCCACATGTCATCTTCAAGAGTTCCTGTAAGAGTTGAATAGTGTAGATGATCCATCTCTTCATTCATGATTTCTGTTGACTGATAGATGGTCAAATTGACTTTGACCCAAAATATCAACCTTGATGTTTTTGCCTTCTGAGAGTGCCAATAAGTGTGCTGGACTAAGGCGTACTAGAATATCCTCTCTTTGAGTAAGGTGTTCCATCATAAGGTGTTGGGCAAGAGGTTTTAGGGTTTTGCAACTGCACCTGCTTGTAACCCTAGGGACAGGGCTTTAGTAACTGCTCCTGCTAGAAACCCTAGCGACAATTCTTCAACGAGCCTGATAATCTTATGGCTTAGCTTCCTTCCAGTGGTTAGACTGGATGAAGGAGGTGAGGGCCCATAACTTGTTCGAAAAATGGGTGTGCTGATTTAACCATAGAGAATATAGCAATATTGTCACCCAACCATAGGCACAAATTCCAYCCCCGAGCACCTTAACCTTGACAGAGAGAAGAATTCCGATAGAAAATCAATAGCCAACCAAGGCTAATGCACCAAGCAAAGATAACCAAGACTGATMAGAAAGTCCAACCCAGAAAGAYCRAAATTATAAGTTGCAGTAGCTGCAGCKGCARCTACTCTCCAGACTTGCGCACCATTAAATTTCTGCAGTTGTGAGCTGTGTGTACCAAATGTGCTTTGGCATCCTGTATTTATATTGCTCCTCCTTAGCAGTTCGGGACGACTTCTCTTTCTGGAGGCTAAAGACTCAATATTAATTATTTTCTTTAGCCRACTTATCTTCTAGGGTTATGTCCAATGCTTTAGGGTTTCTTCTTGCTTCCTGGAATATTCTAGTCTCGTCAGTGGTTACAAGTGGAGGTTAATACCTCCCGTAGCTACCATAATATCAACARTTTGGGCACAAAAATTGAGGTGTTTTGTGCAGATTTAGAGAGATAAGTTGTTGTGTATTTAATGCTGATTTTGCTGTTGTTGTAAACTCAAAAGTTTCCTAAGAGCTCAATAAGAAGAATATCTCCTAGATTGGTTTTCCCCTTGTGGGTTTTTCCAGGGGCATCGCCCAAAAATTCCTTGTGTCAATTGTGGTGATTTTGTCTATTGTTCATTGCTATTTCTGCTGCTATATTTTCAGATTGCTTAGTCACTTGTATTTCTGCTCATAGTTCCAGTAAATGCATGTGGTTCTATTGCTTTATTGGTGAATAACTATAGGAGGTTGAAATCTATTATTGACCAAGTGTTTGAGATCAGTTTTCAACATGGTATCAGAACTGGAGCTCTGAGGTTCAACAAACAAGAGATTTGACAGTTGATTTGCAGTGAGTGCAAAGGGGTTTTGCCTGGAAGGAAGGGGAAGAGTTGAGTTTTAGTTGAGAAGGTCATGGCTACTAGCTTAAGGTTCGAAGATAGATTGGATGTGGCAATGAACTTTATTCCTTGGAAGGAGAGGATAGTTTTGTTGCTAGAGGAAGCTAAGTTATGGGACATTGTGAACAACACAGACGAATCTAGTCACTGAGAAGCACCGTTGCAGAATCAACCTTCTTTCCTGTTATCGCATAGATTGTAGCTGGGGCAAAGCCCAACCCAGACCAAAAAGGTGGGACAACTATGGGAGTACCTACCCACGGTTACCTTAGATAGAGACTACCCTTGTTTTGGTGGTGATGAAGTCACCACAAGGGGGGAATGCCGGTGACCCTAGGGGGATTTAGATGGAAAGTGAGATGATGATGATTGAGTGCCCCTATAGGTCAGGTTTGGAGATGGAGAAAGGCTTAAAGAAGTGTCTTGTGAGAGGGTGAATGGTTGCCGAGTGTTGTGTGTTTGCAAAACAATGTTAGCTCTGCCCAGAAGAAGACAAAAAATGATAAACCAAGCCTTTAGTCAATGGTGAATCAGCAAGTAACCTTGCTGTCCCGAAATTGCAGCATTATAGAAATTTATAGATCAACAATGAATGAAGTTAATAGCTGCAAATCTAACCACCAAAATCAAGTACAAGATGATGGAAACAAAGCTAGCAATGATTAGTTAAACTTTCAATGTTTTAAGCAATACTTTGGTGATGTTTAGAGGGCTGTTATAAGATGTTATCAGCAAGTTTTTATGACAGTGAAATGGCTGTAGCAAACAATTGCTATAGAAACAACTTCTAGCCACCAAAATCAGCAAACAATCCACCCAAAAGATAGCCAATAACAAATAGTTTAATGATGACAGATTGCAAGTGAATTTTAGTGGTAGAATAGTGAACAATAGATTAAAGAAAGGTGATTTTGCAGCAACCCTAATGGCTGTAGAATTAATTTATAACAGAAAAAAGAATTACAAGGCCAATCAAGATGCTCCTAGGGCACAAGAAGACTTTTAGCATGTAGAATCAAATCCAAATTAGACAACTGCAATATTTCAATATTTTACGTATACCAATGCAACAATATATCTCCAATGCAAGTAGATTAGTGCCTTATCAATTGGGTTAATGGAGTCTATTGTGTAAGAGCTAGGGTTTGTTACTTCTCTAGGGGTGTAAGCCCTTTTAC
>JASDQU010096105.1:3471-21698 GCA_032191745.1 Picea mariana | reverse complement strand
ATAGTATAAGAGTTACACCAATACACCACAATACACCATGCACAATATATGAGAAATAATCAATAGTTTTTGTTCAAGGGAAGTAATGACTTCCAAAGGTAGCTATAGCTTCCAAATGTAAAGGGAGAGATAAACCTCCAAGAGGAAGATACAATCCTCCAATATAAAGAGAGATTTGAACTCTCCATCCTTGCCCCTTCCTTCCACCCAAGAATATATGAGAGATAATAAAAATTTACATTAAGTCATCATCATCAACCAATCATCACATAGAACCTAATAATGCTTCCTAAGACTTCTTCCATTTCTACAATTCTTCAACTCTTGGAGTAATCTGATCCTGTAGATAATATTACTCAATGTATTATCTCAAACGCCTCCAATTTTTACTCCTTGAATCCTCCCCAAAAAGAGGTTATAGAAAGAATGACAGACTTTATTCAATTCTGGTATGTTCAAAAGACCCAACTTGTATAGCATGCCCCGTGCTCAATATTTAACATATGATTATGAAACTCACATACAAGCAACTACAATCCATACTCTTTCTAATGGAATTGGTCCCACTTCATTTGGATTATGTATGAAGAAGTTGTGACTATTTTTCCCAGAACACCTGTTTATTGACTAGTTTATTGACTAGCCAAACGTTTTACCAGAGGCACCTTGATATGTCTTCTCAATACCATAGCGATTTCACCATCTGAATCGTTCTAGAAAAAAATTTATAGTAAAAATGGTAAGATGACCTAAAAATAACATATCTTAGAACACATCACCAAGACTTCATCCTCCCTTGAAATCAGGCCTTCTTTTCTTCTTATTTCCTCTAAAATTCAAATTGTATCAAATGAATATATAATGATGTTTATTTCTACCATTTATGTCATATTCTTTTAACATTAGGGCCGACATGAAACTTTCTTATTTTGTAATTCTTTTCTTTAATTATCTTTAGGGCCTACATGTACTTCCTTCTTTAATTCACTTTGTCATCTTCAAAAATTCATTTCTCCTCAACCATGAGGATCCACGTGACGTGCCACATACCACCGGAAACAACATGATGTATACTATCCATTCATGGGTGTTGTATATGCATGTGCATTGTCCTTCATGTCCAAATACCTTTATCAATATTGCGGTCCAAAACCCATGACTAGGGTTGACATCAATGACAACAACCAATCTTCCAACAGAAAATCCAACAGTTTTGTGGACCTCGTTTTGGGTAATTTGGTGTATCAACTTCTCGGGGGCATAACTTTGGCATATGATCTTCGTTTGGGGTGCATGATAGCTCGTTGGAAAGGGATCATCGAGGAGAATCATTTTGGGGTCTAATTCATAGCCTTAGAAAATCATTTATAAGATCGATCCCAAAAAACCTTCATTTAAGCCCTCAAAATGGCCCTGAAAGTTAAAAACTGCTAAAAATAGTAAATTACCAAAATTGCAACAAAATTGTTTTGAGATAGTTGGAAAAGGTGGGTGGCCACCGATATCCACTTGGATCAATCCTTCTTCCTTAGTAAAAAATGGTCTCCATTGCGTTGAGTGCTCAAGGGAGAGAGAAAAGTGTTTGTTGAATCTGCATCTTGATGAGTTGCTTGCCTTGTTGAGACGTTGTGATGCTTAGCTTGTTCAAGGTTGTCAAAAACTTGTGGCTAGAAGAGTTGGACCTTTTCAAACAGTATGGATACATGAGATGTCTATGTGAAGAAGGAATATTTACACTTTGTTGCAATATTTTCGACCTGCTTCTATTGGATAGAAGGTGCTTGGGCCAAGGCTGTAGTGGTTGCAGTATCCCTTTGTTCACATTTTGAACAAATTGTGAAGAAGCTCATTTTTGTAGTATGAGATACTAACTTATGGAACTATTGAGGTGGAATAGTAGTCGGAATTACCTCTAGAATTCTATAGAGATGACCCCCATAGAAATAATGGCATTGCGGAGTGGAGACTCATAAACATCATTGTGCTTCCACATATATGGTTGGCCCAAGAGAACATCACAGACATCCAGTGGGGAAACATCACATAATTCCTCATCCTTGAAGGGATGGATGTTGTATGACAATCGACACTGCTAGCTGACATAGAGATCTCATCACTGGCCAAGCCACCCGATGTTGTATGGTTGTGGGTGTGGTGTTGTCTACAATCCCAACTATTTGATGACCTCTGCTAAGATGAGGTTCTTATGCCTTCCTCTATCAAAAATAAAATGCAGCGGGGTCCCCTTCACCCACATATTTGAATGAATAAGGCGTTCTCGGTCTTCAAGATCTGTTGGTTCTTCTGGTTGAATTGTTGTGGTCGTGACAATAACAATGGGGTCTGCATCATTGATCTTTCTTTTACCAGTATTTTCATAATCAGATTCTGAATCAGGGTTCAGCTCCTTCTCTTTGATCTCGGCCACCAATGACTATTTTGAGTGACATTCATTGGTGTTGTGCAAGGGGATTTTCTAGAAATCGAACCATTATCCGATGTGCTTCTTTGTCTTCCCTTGACCCTTCTTTTCTTGTGCCTTGGACTATTTTTCGGGAGACTGTTTGTTATGTCCATATTTATCATGCTTTGGTTGTTGCAGAATTGTAGACCCAAACTCACGTTTGTTCTGGTGCTTAAATTTATGCTTGTTGTTGTGGTTCTTAAATTTCTGCTCGATTTTAATAGTATATCGATAAGCAACACCGAGTGATGAGATGTCCAGAAAATCCATTTCAATTTGGATGTATCTGTGTAGATCCCCATGGTATTTCAGAACCAAATTTCATTTAGATTCGTTGATACCCATATTGGCGTGCAAATTATGGAAGTTATTGGTGAAATTTAGAACTTCTTGGCCCCTCTCTTGCCGCATTTTGGTCCATCTTATGTACTGGTCCTCATAGATTCCAATAGGGTAATATTGTTCCTTTACTACATCCACAAAAAAATCCAAAGTGGGCTTAGCCCCATATATTCCAGACTCCTTTGTGGAACTTTTCTCCTAGTAAGTTTCCCACCAATGTTTGACATGGGGAAGATCCTTAAGGAGTGCGAAGGTGATATTTTACCTATTGGAAAAATTATGAACAAAGAAATAAAATTCTAGTAGATTTAACCATTTTTCTAAGGCATCAACATCTATCTATCCTTCAAATATGGGAATATCAAAATTAACTTGTACCTTGAAAGGAGAGGTACTTCCAAAGTGGTCACTTGATGAATATGTGCTTGTTGTTATTGGCAGGCTTTGAAGGATGTGGGAAAAATTCTCCATCATTTCTTCCCTTTGTTGCGTGAGATCTTGCTCAAGCAACAGATAAATAGAATCGTCAACTATTTCATTTTTATTTTCTTCCGCCATGGAGGGTTTCTTGGATGTGTGAGAGTGATTCTCTTCAAGAGAGACAAGATCTAGACCCAACTTGCTATACTTGGACCTCATTGGGGACATGCACTGAAAAACTATCAAGAGCAGCCTCCTCTGATGGCACTGATCCAAATTATTTTAAGAATGAAATGGGAGCAGAGATATAATAAAGAAATGTAAAGAGATATCTTAGATATCCAATAATATAACATAAATGTATCAGAGAATCAACCATAAACACAAAGATACATTAATACACAATTTTCTATTAATGAGAGAAAATGTACAAAGATTTTAAAAATACAGAGTGAAAGACTCACTAGAATGGTGGAAGCTTATCTCTGGGAAGAGATGTGTCCGCTACTTGCATTTGCAAGAAGGTGATTTTACAATGAGGTTGTTACACATCAAAATTACTCATTTCAATGATGACCTATTGTCATCATTACAAGTGTCGCATATTGGTCGCAAGGGTCGCAAGTGTTGCAAACATCATACTACCATCTCACTTATGTCGTGTCTCTAATGACATCACAAGGACACTTGAGACACCTTCAAAGACTAGTTTAAGTAAGAGAAATCATTTGATGAAGAATACAAAGAATTTGTCATGAAGAAAACCACTTAAAAATCAATTTTGAAGGCCAACTCGCCACTACCCACTGTTAGGGAGTGCCAACGCTCCCTACCCTTTTTTGGGGGGAGTGTTGCAACACTTTGTGTCCCATTCTAAGGGAGCGTTGGGTTGTTTGAGGGAATATTTTATTGTTGAGGAAAGTCAGGGATAAATCCCCCTCATCTATGGAGTTGGTTGGATTCGAATATGAGGTCAAGGCTAGATCTTAGGGAAGATCCACAACTAATGGAGAAGGATTCTCAACCTATCCCAAGAATCTCTAAGGTGGTTGGGTCTCTCCAAGATTATATAAGGAGGCCTTCTCATGGTGAAAATGAAATGGCATTTTAGAGGCATCAAACTTATGATCTCATAAGGGAGATAATCAGTAAAGCATATTCATGTTGATCATGGATTGTTTGAGCAAGGGGCTAGACAAGGATAGTTGGAAGAGGATGATGAAACTTCATCAAAGGTCTGTAAGTATTGATATCTAGTTCTCATTAATACATGTGATTGGCCTGTTTCTTTCAAGGTTCTGTATGTCTATATGAACTTGTCTTTGATAGATATATCTAGTTTTGGATTAATCATGGTAGAATAGGAAGTTGTTTTGTCTTTGTTGTTATTGGATTGCAGGACTTATTGAAGAGCTTGGGGATCAAGTCTCAACTTGGACTAGGAAAGGACAAACATCAACAAAAAGGTACATTCTTCTTCCTTTTCTCTATTTGATTGACTTAGCTAGGTTTAAAAGGATGTCAGTGACCAAAGTTAGCACCTTTATGTCTTGATCTTAGAGATTCAGGGTTCAAGAGGAAATTGGCGACTCTACTGGGGAACAAAGCTTTCAGTTTTGGTTCCCTTCCTTGGTCTTGTTTTTGGCCTTTTATCACCTTTATATATTATGCATGTTGTGTCTCTAATTCTTAGATGTGTTGTTGGCTCTTGGATTCATCTTACACACTCAATTTCTGCATTTTCCTAAGTTTATTTTTATTTATGGGCAATTTTTTTAGTTCTGAGAGGCCAACGCTCCCCTACCTCTACAACCAGAGCATTGACACTCCCTTGTAGGCTCCCAGAGCATTGCAACGCTCTGGTACCCTTGACACCAGAGTGCTAGCCTCTTTCTGCTAAAAATCACTTTTGGGAGTTGATCTCTCAGTCTATTTTTTGTTAATTCATCTACTCAGGGTTAATGCTATCTCAGTGTGTCCTTGTTTAGCCTCCAACTTTTTGATTTCTAAGGATCGATTATATTTTGTTTGGACTTTTGATATCTATTTTCCTTTCTTTGAGTCACTCTTCTTCCCTAATATTTGGAGTCAATCTACTACTTTCTCACTTATTTGATTGAATGAAAGCTGTGTAAGGAAATTCAAAGATCTATTCACAATTTCATTTTTATCTTTGAGGTCTTTTCTCCAAGCATTTCCTCCTATCTGGATTTGGTTTTCTTTTTGTTTCTTGTTTGATCACAACGAGGGTGTGTTTTTGTTTATGTGAAGTTTGCTTCTGGATTTTTTAAATCTCACAGATCTTGAAGTCTGATTAACATAGGAAGCTTTACATCAAACTGATTATCAGTCACATATAAACAAAAGGATATTTTTCATGTTTAGTTTTTGGATATTGAAACCAATTTTTGAACATTTTAACATTGTATTGGATTCTTGATTGAGGACTAGTGCATGAGGTCATTGCATCTTAGTGTTTGAAAGTGAAAGGAAAATCCTTCTCCTTCCCTTAAATAGACATTCATTGAAATAAAAGACTGCTTATCATTTCTTATGCATGTTTTGGGAATTGAGTCATAATATCATTAGTTTTCACTCTCATACACCTCTGAGTAAACAACAAACTTAAAAATCAAGTGCTAAACTAAATTTTATCATACTTTTTTACATTTTTGTTAGCAAACCTACATTAGCTTAAGGTGTAGGGATTTGGAATAGGTTGAAAGGATAACTTTCCAAAGCTCTCAAACAAACTTAGCATCTTGCGATAGGAAGAGAAAATCCAATTTTTGTATCAGCTTACTGGGATCCCCCTCTCACACAGGGTTTACGCATGAGGTCGCGTTTAGGAGAGTTATGGATATTATCCCTCCGTGGTTCAACCATTCATAGTATTTATATCATATATTGGAGGTTCTTCTTGAGGTTCAACTGTCTTCAATTGGTCTCAGTGCTTTATGAACTCCAAATCTGTTCAGGGTCCTATGGAGTTCTACCAGTCCACTTGTCCTCAGTTCTCTTGAAGGATTTCAGACTTGTTTTCCTACCCATACATTCGGAATAGACTGTCAATTGTACTTTCCCAGGGGCTGACTGTGATTTGGTGACCTTAGTAGCCATAATATTCAGGTTCTTACATAAGGTGAAGGTGAAGGGAAGCCTCACTGTACCTGGAACAGATGTTGGTCAAACTCACTCGGGCTTCTTGGAGGGTAAATCCACATTTAGTGCATGGAATATTGCACCAAGGAATAAGTCCATTAAGCAGGTCGCCAACGTAACTGATCCAGCCCCTCTATCCTTGCCCCTTCCTATATTGATCTTATGACGTTGGATTTCATCACTAACTAGTGGTTTCATTGTGGGAAGTTTTGTTTGATTATTTTCTTCTTAGATTCATAGCATGTGTTGTTTGTTTTACTTAGTGGACCTTAGGTTGAGTCAATATTAATGGCATCAACTCCTGAAAGTACCAATGGAGGAACCCCTTGTCCCGGGGAACCTTACACCTTTCCTTCTTTTGGAAACATTGGTCCTCCGTACATTGCCACACTGAGTCTTCTAAGACTCACCATTGGATTACTAGTTTGGTTGTTCCCCACTCCAGTGATCTCGAATATTCCCAGTGCTGCACCTAATACTTCATATCTAAGTACATCACCCACACATCATCCCCATGTTGAATTTTCTCCTTCTTCACCCATTAAATCTCCTTCACTTTCTCCTTCTTCGCCTAGTGAAATCTCTAAAGCAAGTAGCTAGGTTGATAAGAAGAAGAAGAAATGGAAAGAGAAGAAGAAGAAGAACCTGAAAAGGACCAAGCCTCCAACCATATCAAATGTTGGATCCAAGCAACTAGTTACTGTTAATAGTACTGAGAGTGTTGATGGGGTCGACAATATTAAAATGAAGAATCTGAAACCCTTGCAGTCTTTGGAAGGGTGACCACTTTCTGAGGGATTGTCGTGGTCTTCCCAAGGTCTTAGTAATGTGGTCCTCCATGCCATCGGCCTCTACTAGACATGTTGGTGACACCCTGTCAACTAGGGACGTTATGGTTGGTACGAAGAAGACAATTTTCAAATTTCCTTGTATGTTATGCAAAGTTGATCATTACTCTCACCTTTTTCCTCATATGGACGAGGCTTCTTCTCTTTTGAAAAAACTTCAAATTCCAACTGGTTATTGTAATATTTCCCCCAACCCATCGTTAGTTGATGGAATGGTCAATTTAGTTCCATCCCTAGTCAGTCCAGTTGATCCGGTGGTCAATCTAGTTTCATCCTCGGTTGAACCACTAACCAACATAGTTGATCTAGTTTCATCATTGATCTGCCCCACTTTTGATCTAAAAATTGAAACCAAAGTGACTGATCCAGTCCCGTCATTGGTCAGTCCCACCCTTCATCTGAAGAGTGCCAACGTGGTCAATATGGCTCCTCGTCTGACAAGTGCCAACGTGGTTTCTCTGGTCCCTTCATCAGTCAGTCCAGTTGATCATGTCATCAATCTGGTCATGTCGTTAGTTGAACCAGTTGACAAAGTGGTTGATCCGATCCCATCTTCGGTCGATCCCACTCTCCCATTAGAGATTGCAACCCAAGCAGTCGATTCATTTCCACCTATCAACCCCATTCTCCCCTTGGATAATGAAACCCAAGTGGTCGATTTGATGTCATTATCAATCAATCCTACTCTCCCGCTAGAGAGTAAACTTGATTTTTCCTACGTTTTCTCATTGATATAGAATCTACCGTGATAGGGGGAATCCCTCCTTCTCTCGCAAATCCCCCTCCAACTAATGAGGCCATCCTTTTTTATTGGGCTGTGCTAACTAGACCTCGTCTTCCCTCTCACATTCCTTTCAAGATTACTGATAGATGAAGGTTCATCCGTTAGTATTTTTTCCTATATTGCTTGGCAAGCTTTGGGTTATCCTCAGCTTATTTCATTTACCCAAACTCTGTTCTCTTTTAATAGAAGAACCAGTCACCCTTTAGTGATCCTTCCCCAGTTTCCCATAAATTTTGGAGGCAAAACTATCTTTATTGATGTTATGGTAGTCCAGGACCCCTTGGATTCGATTTACTCCTTGGGTGATATTATGTCTATGCCATGAAAGCTATTGTGTCCACTCTCTTACGTGTGGTATCTTTCCCTCACAATGGAAGAATGGTGACTATTGATCAACTTTCATTCGTTGGCCCTGACTTGACCATCAACCCAATGACCTCCCTAAACAGGTCTTATATGCACTCGGTATCACCCCTACCACAAGTCAATTATGTGGAGTTGTCTCCCATGACTTCAACTTTTGATGACTTAGATCTAGTATTTGACATGGTGATCTCTTCGGTAGGGTTATTGGAGCCTGATCTCCTTGCCCCTGACATGACCCTCTACATGTGTACCTTCCATAGTGTTTTCCTTTCATCCAGTGAAGATCTCTTGGAAGCCATGACTGAGTTTTGTCCCTTGGCATGGTGTCCTTCTAGAGCATTATCCTCTTGGAATCCATGATCAAGAATATTCCACGAGCATAGTTTTGCTTCTCTGTGGCAAGCTCATTAAAAAATGAAACTGAGGCCATGAGCATAGTTTTCCTCTCTGTAGCAAGCTCGTTAACAAATGAAACAAAAATATGGGGATTGAACCCGAATCCTTAAGCAAGGTTCTTTTTCCCGTGTCAAGCTCTTTAAAAAATGAAACAGTCACCTCTCATACCAAGTCAAGTATTTCGTTAGGTCTCGTATTTGAACCTTATTTTCATCCACCTGTATCCTTTTTCTCCATCTAGTAGAGAAATTGGTGACAACCTCAAATTCAATGAATGAATTGAAGCTTGGGGGGCATGTCTCCAGCCTTTTATTATCATTCTGGAGTTAAGCCACTATCGTTTCAAGTTGGGGGAAGAGTACCAACCATCCATGGGTATTCCCAACCTTTGGAGATTACGTTGGGAATTTACAAGCATAGTTTAATTTTGTTTCAAGATTGTGTAAAAATGAAACCAATATTGAGCATGGTCTTTCGTTTGTTCTCACGCTCGAAAAAACACAAGAATGCACCAAGTAACCTTTTATCTCTTTTTTAGACTCGCATAGATAAAGGAAAAGGGAACCCCCTGGAGTCATCTTTAAGCTCTTTTCAGACTCTCTAAACATGAAAATATTGTCGAGTGATCTTGCTTCCTTTCCCACTCATTAAAAGGTTTGGAAGGGAGTCTTTCGAGTGATAATTTATCTCTTTGTCGGCCTTGCAAGACTAACATTATGAAAAAGGACAAGATTGGAGTCATCTTTAAGTTCTTTGTAGACTCTCTAAATATGAAAAATCATCGAGTTTACCTTCTCTAGACTCGTTAAACAATCATACATTGAAGGGCCCATATGGGACCGAACCCTTACTTCTTCTAGTTTGTTAAACAAAGGAAGAGGGACTTACCAAAGGTGAGTTATATCGAGCATGTGTTACCCTCCTCGAGCTTGTTAAAATAAAAAGAGGTACTCATCCATCTGGATGGGGGAAAATTTTTAAGGAAGGAAGCCAAGCCATTTTTGAAAACATTACAAGTCACTCTTACAGTCTCCCTTGAACACGACACTTTGTCTTTGCATGCATTTTAAATTCACTTAACCTCTACACTAAACCAATCCTCTGAGTTTTCTTACTCGTTTGGGTCACCTGATGAAATTCATAGTATCCATTGCATCATCATGTTTTGTTCCATGTCATGTTTCTGTTGTTGTGCCTCAGTGTTCAAGGGAAGTATCTACCTCGAGAGTCAACCATCAAATTTCCTATTTCAACACCTTGTCAGTCCATGTTCATTTGATCCACCAATTTACATCTATGTGTCTATTTTGTGTCGTTGATGTGGGATACATCAAGGCCTTCCTTCGACGAATATGTTCTTGTCGACTTCATCACATTATCTGGGAACTAGACTTAGAAACCAGTTAGTACCTTGGGACCTACATGCCTCAATGGAAGGCCTCCTCGCTTCCGACAGTGGATTTACATCATTGAATCCTGATCGGATGATTCCATGAATGTTTGATTTCAGCTCATTTATTCACATTTGCTGGAATGTGCTAGGGTACCTTGGGAATCATTAACATCAATGGTGATTTCCCTCGCACTTGTTAACGGCTTACCTCATTGACCGGTAATCAAGTGGTCTCTTCCATGTTCAACATCAGGACATCTATTCGCATGGTTAGATTCATACTGCATCAGGATCAGTAAGAATACCCCGGGTTGGGTGATCACTCTAGTATGTACTTTACCCAAGTTGCGACGGAGTTTCTCTTTAAAATTGACACATATAATTTCACATAGATCCACTTTGTATTTTTCTATGGCTATGTCTTGTCGTCTCGTAGATCCACTGTGTATTTTTCATTGCTACGATCAATTCATATCATGGAAGTATAGATCCACATTGTATATTGGGTGGCTATATCTTTTTGTTAATACAATTATGGATCCGCAGTGTATTTTATGGAGGCCATACCTTGCAAGACTTTATCACCCAAGTATAGGTATGCCTGCCTTGGGTTTGAAACATATCATAATATTTCTTTGATGGTTGTGTGCATCTTCTACCAGGTTCTCCGCGTCCATACCCTTTCTCGAAAAAGTCTACAAAGTACTTCAGTCATCATTTTTCGTCTTCTAACTTCACACTTTGGGGGGAAATCTGTTACGCATCAAAATTACTCATTTCAATGATGACCTATTGTCATCATTACAAGTTTCACATCTTGGCCGCAAGTGTCACAAACATCATACTTCCATATTGCTTATGTCGTTTATTTAACGACGTAAAAAGGACACTTGAGACACCTTCAAAGACTGATTTAAGTAAGAGAAATCATTTGATGAAGAGTACAGAGCATTTTCCATGAATAAAACCACTTAAAAATCAATTTTTAAGGCCATCGCTCCCCTACCCACTGTCAGGGAGTGCCAGCACTCCCTACCCTTCTTTGGGGGAGCGTTGCAACACTCTATGTCCCATTCTAAGGGAGTGTTGGGTTGTTTGAGGGAATATTTTACTGTTGAGGAAAATCAAGGATAAATCCCCCTCATCTTTGGAGTTGGTTGGATTCGAATCTGAGGTCAAGGTTGGATCTTAGGTAAGATCCAAAAATGATGAAGAAGGATCCTCAACCTATCTTAAGAATATCTAAGGTGGTTGGGTCTCTCCAAGATTATATAAGGAGGCCTTCTCATGGTGAAAAGGAAATGACAGTTTAGAGGCATCAAACTTATGATCTCATAAGGGAGATAATCAGTAAAGCATATTCATGTTGATCATGGATTATTTGAGCAAGGGGATGGACAAGGAGAGTTGGAAGAGGCTGTTGCAACTTCATCAAAGGTCTATAAGTATTTCTACGTAGTTCTCATTAATACATGTGTTTGGCCTATTTCTTTCAAGGTTGTGTATGTCTACATGAACTTGTCTTTGATAGATAGATCTAGTTTTGGATTAATCATGGTAGAATAGAAAATTGTTTTGTGTTTGTTGTTATTGGATTGCAGGACTTATTTAAGAGCTTGGGGATCAAGGCTCAACTTGGATTGGTAAAAGGAAAAACATCGACAAAAAGGTACATTCTTCTTCCTTTTCTCTATTTTATTGACTTAGCTAGGTTTAAAAGGATGTTAGTGACTAAAGTTAGCACCTTTCTGTCTTGATCTTAGAGATTTAGGGTTCAAGAGGAAATACACTTGTCTGTAGGGGTATTTTCCTATAACAGAGGCTCAAAAGTCATTATTATCATAAATAAAATCCAAAACCCTAACCCCGAAAGATGAAAAGACAACAATTTTGTCGACCCCATTTTGGGTAGTTTGGTGTATCAACTTCCTGGGGGCGTAACTTTGGCATTCGATCTTTGTTTGGGGCACACGATAGCTCATTAGAAATGTATCGCTAAGGATATTCATTTACAGGGCTCAATTAGAGCCCTTGGCCATCATATAGAAGCTCAGTCCCAAAACCTTCATTTAGGCCCTCAAAATGGCCCCAGAAGTTAAAAATTGCTAAAAATAGTAAATTACCAAAATTGCTAGAAAAATTGTTTTGATCCAATTGGAAAAGGTGGGTGGCCACTGATATCCACTTGTATCAATACTCCCTCCTTAGGAATCAATTGTCTCCATTGTGTTGAGTTCTTAGGGGAGAGGGAAAAGTGTTTGTTGAATCTACATCTTGATGAGTTGCTTGTCTTGTTGGAGAAGTTGCAATTCTTAGCTTGATGAAGGTTGTCACAAACCTATGGTTGGAAGGGTTGGACCTTTTTAACTAGTCTATCTACATGATATGAATGTGTGTAGAAGGAATCTTTACACTTTTCTGCAATCTTTTCCACCTGCTTCTGTTGGATAGAAGGTGCTTGGGCAAAGGCTATAGTGGTTGTAGTATCCTTCTGTTCACATTTTGAATAGATTGTGAAGAAGCTCAATTTTGTAGTATGAGATACTACCTTGCGAAACTGTTTAGGTGGAACAACAGTCGAAACTACCTCTGGTATTCTGTAGAGATGAATCCCCATAGAAACAATGACATTGTGGGGTTGAGACTCATAAACAACATGGTGCTTCCACATATATGGTTGGCCCAAGAGAACATAACAAACATCCAGTGGGGAAACATCACATAATTCCTCATCCTTGAAGGGATGGATGTCGTATGACAATTGACACTACTTGCTGACATAGAGATCTCATCCCTGGCAAAGCCACCCGATATTGTATGGTTGTGGGTGTGGTGTTGTCGGTAATCCCAATTGTTTGACGACCTATGCTGAGATAAGATTCTTTTGGATTCTGTTATCAACAATAAAATGTAGCAGGGTCCCCTTCACCCAAATCTGTGAATGAAAAAGAACTCCCCCTCTTCAGGATCTATTGGTTCTTCTGGTTGAATTCTTGTGGTTGCGACAATAGTAGTGGGGTCTGCATCAATGATCTTTCTTTTACCAGTATTTTCAGAACCATATTATGAATCAGGGTTCAAATCCTTGTCTTTGATCTTGGCCACCAAGGAATGTTTTGAGTGACATTCATCGGTGTTGTTCCAGAGGATTTTGTGGAAATTGCACCATTTTTCGATGACCTTCTTTTTCTTCCCATGACCCTTATTTTCTTGTGGCTTGGACTGGTTTTCGGGAGACTGTTTGTTAGGGTCATCTTTATCATACTTTGGTTGTTGCATACTTGAAGACCCAAACTCCCATTTGCTCTGGTTCTTAAATTTCTTCTTGATTTTAACAACATATTGATAAGCATCACCGAGTGATGAGATGTCCAGAAAATCCATTTCAGTTTAGATGTATCTATGTAGAACCCCGCGGTATTTCAGAACCAAATGTCATTTGGAGTCTTTGATACCCATCTTGGTGCAAAAGTGTTGGTTTAACTTATTTTTTTTACTGTCTGAGTTATTGACCCAGGGTTCATGTCTTTCGGGTTTCCAACAAAGCCTCTAAAACTATCATCCCTCCTGGTAAACTAGAAGGCAATATAGTACACAGAGTGCACTATGCAGTCTCACCCGAGATAGATTTAAATGGGTGGCTATAAGACTCAAGTGTTTATAGCCTAGGCTTGAGTATGAGATAGGAGGTTATTAATATGAGCCATATACTTCGAATCGTGGTTGCAATCTACTAGTACTCATGGGTGTGCATATATCCTTCACAGTTTATTTCCCGAAGAACACAATTGTATTCCATAAAAATGTATTAACTCATTCATTAAGAATAACAATTAACTACTAAAAGAAAATAAAGATATACATGCATTCATCACATTACAAATATATTACCGTGGTTCACCCCCTCCTGTGCTACGTCCACAAAGATTTGGCTCTTCACTCTTTTATTATGGTAGTTATGCATCTCCAGTGTCGTGCGCTTACAATTCCCTCTAATGGGTAAGATCTGTATGAGGCGAACTATATCGCACTAGGATCCACATCCTATGATCCAATCCTCATATCTTCCTCCTCTCCTCTGTTCTTAGCTCAACAGCTTACAAAATTGGTTCCTAGTAGCATTACATAACGCATCAACTCGTACATAGCTATGATAGAACATTACAAAAGATGAACTAATACAAAAGAGAATGAACCTCTATATGATACCTGCGTATCTCTATTTATATATATCGGTCTCTTCAGCCATTTACAATGTATTACCAAAACCATAGCCCTACTGACGTTAGGTCTTCCTCCCATGCACACATGTTGTTCTTCCTCCAGCTATCGTTTTCCTTGTGCATGCTTTCTTGCATGCACACGTGTTGTGTTACCTTCCAGTTGCTACTTTTGTTTCTGCACGCTTTCTTTCCCACGATCATCCTTCTTTCCACTTCAACCTGGTGCCAACAGGCCCCTAACACTAACATGTGACTCATCCTGAGTCACCTAATACTTCTAAGCTTCTTCGATCTCCTTGGTGATCGTCTGGAACTTTTCCTTGAGCTATGTTTATTTTTTCAGTGCCTGCGCAGTATTCTCCTTGATGGTGTCTACTACCTGAACTGTCACTTCATCACTCAGCAATCCTACACATTCGATCTGGGTCTGTGCTATCTACGTTTTATCTCCTTCTGCATGTGTGAGTATTTCTGCTACCCATTCCTATAGTGGTTCTATTTGAGCCTAACGTTCATGTTTCTATGTTTTCATAGTGATAAGTTATGCCTGCATCTTCTTCATCTCCTGCATCCCTTTGACTCATTCTCGGATTGGTATGGTCTTCTGTCTCTGTTTGAGTTCTTGGATCGTTGCATTGATCCTTTCCTCTTCCTTTTCCCAACGTTGGACCTATGGATCCTCCTCCAACCTTGTCCAAAGTTGTGTTGATTTATCGATCAATTCAGCTATTGTGCTAACCTGTTGTTCCATCACCTGCAGCTATAATATTTCTTCTTTCTTCCTCTACTCCTTCACTTCCATTGGAGTGGTTGGTGTGAGTTGTTCATGAATATTCTCAATATCCTTCTGATATTGATCAATTGCCTCTGCAATTTGGTCAATCTTTCCTGCTACTGGCAGTTCATTCCCTTGCGTGGAGCTTGGGAGTTTCTCAAAAACTCCTCCCACTCTTCATTCCAGTTCATTCCTACGTTCTTTTTCCTCCTAAGTTTCGATCTTGGCCTACTCACAGATTTTTTCCAATGCCTCTTGCTTCTTTGTTGCTTGTTGTAGCTCGACTAAGTTTTTATGTGCACGAGACTATATCTCATGGTCGACGTTAACCTACAATTTGTGTATTTCCCTTGATAGAATCTGTGTTAAGACCAATTGGATGTGGTCCAAGTCCTTCGGGGGTGTCTACCCCATGATTTCATCCATGTGTAGCATGCTAGGTTTGATGTAAATTGTTTCGTTTTCATGTGGCATGGAGTGGACTGGGTCTCATTCTTCTACCTCCACTCTTTCTCTAGTTTGTATTATCGGTGGATCTATGCCTCTGCTACTGCTTGTTGTCTGTGCTTCCCCAAATTTCTTAAGGAACTGTCCCACTTCTGCCAGATCTTTTTGCAGTTTATCCCTGTGATGTGCTACATGATCAAAATATTCTTCTAGGCAATCCTAGATCATTCTGGCGATCATTTCCCCATCATCCTTCATGATCGTATAGTCTGGTGATGCTCATTGTACCTTTGATTTCTTTCATGCGCATCCTACCTGTGTGACTGGTCTCTTATTTCCCCCTGGTTCCTATATGATGGGGTTTGGGGCGGTTTCTTGTGCTCCCTTAGCTTTTTTTAGCTATGTAGTCTCTTTCTTCCCCTTCTGGGTCCCTGTTTGCTTTGACCCTTCTTCTTCCTGAGTCATATTGCCGTGGCCCATTCATGGTTTCTTGGGCACTTGGATTTCCAAAGGCTTCATTTCCGGTTGTTCTGCCTCTCCTTCTATTGTTGTTTCTGGTACTTCGCGGGTAATGGTTGGGATCCTCCATTCATCAGGCCATTCGCTGATGACCATGTCAATATCACCCTCTCTGATGCAGTAGTGCATCTGTAGCCACTATTTATTTGGATCCTTCCTTGGTTGTATCCACATTGTCTATCTTGTGGCCCGGAAATTGGCAATGTCTGCATATCGCGCGATAGCCTCTACTGTTATTCTCCATGATCGGCTGATAAATTCTTGTATATCCTGTAGGTATGCTTCGAATATGATTTCGTTCTCCCTCTTATGCCTGGCCTACAGCCTGGATCTTAGTAATAGGTATCTCACTCCTGTTGGTTGTGGTCTGGTACAAAAAATTACATACCTTGGTTCTCGCCATCCCATGAAGGCTATTAGGGTAATCAACCATGAGTAATGAAACTATGTGCCTAGATCCTGTGCATCCTTGTAGTCCTCTTGAAATAAGTTCAATAGATATGGATCCCAGCTCATAGAGGTGCCTTCTGCGCACTGAGTTGCAACTACAATGACTCCTACTGGTACTACCTCTTTGTGGCATTTTCTGAGCAATTTGAAAACTAAGATCTTTGCACCCAATTATGTAGATGTCTTGCTGATTAGTTTGATTATTATGCCCCTCGTTCCCTTGGAGGTGCCATATTTCTTTTTCATTTCTTCTTCCAATGCTTTTTCCTTGGATTTGTTGTCCAGAATCAACGCAGGATTCATACCCCAGGTTGGTAACCTTGTGATTTGTGTGATAAGCTCAACATTTATTGGGATGGGTTTGTCCATCCATATGTCTCCTCCATGTGTGACTGCTAACAGCTACTTGACGCATGCTATCTTGTACTAGCCTCTGCCAAAATGTGGTAGCTTAAGAAAACCAAAGATTCTTGTTCTGTCCAGCCCAGCTACCCACTGGTGTGGCTGGCTAATCGTTTCTCCAAGTTGGTTTACAGTTATGGTCTACATAAAGACCCTCTGTTCAAGTTCTGTGAACTTGGTTTCATCTGATACATCGTGGTTGGAATACTTGAGCTTCCTAACATGATCCAGTAACTCCATTTCTACCTATACTCTAGTTGGTATGTGTGGTAGAACAATTTCTGCTACAGGTTTCTTATGGGGTGAGCTCAGTATCTGAACTTTGTCTTCCTACTGCAATGGTTGGTTCGAAGTTCCATCAACTTTCAGTTATTTCACCATCATCCATTCTAGCCAAGCCAAGGCATTCACAACAGTCTCCTCTATTGGTTGACCTGAGATGGTCATTTGCGACTCATCTGGTTGCACTGGTGCTTCCAAATTTTGTGTCATTCTGTTAACCTCCAGGGCTGCTTTGGTGCTTTTTGTCTACACTTCATGTTGAGTTTCCACTTCCTTGTTCCGAGGTGCTTGCATCATTGCTGGCGTATCCACTTTCATGGCTTCTACTTGTGGTTGTTGAATTTCTTCCAGTATTAGTGTAGAGTTCACCGTTGTCCTCTTTGGGGATGGGATTTCATCAATGTCAATGATATCAGGCTGTTATTTTTCATTCTCTTGCAATGGTCCCTGTGACCTAGTTTGAACCCTGGTCGGTTTGGCTGTCTGACTTGCTTCTGTTGGCTTCGATGGTGCCATAGTGGTGATTCTCAAATGTTTTCTTAGTTTAAATAACTTTTGGGAGTTATGTGGTCTCTCTCTGGTCATTTCAGCTGCTATTACTCTCTTTTTCTTTTCCTTTCACGAATAGACTAGTCGCTCTCGTGCTCGCATTTTGTATGGACTGGTCACAAAGCTTGTCGAAGACGCTTCCTCCATTATGTGTTTAATGCATCATAACTGTGGGTTCAATGCATCTGTGGAAGTTTTGTACTTGCCATTAAGTTTTCTTTGTCATCTCCCATTGGCGTGTTAAATGTGATGTCCCATCAATCCTTGTTGTGCTTTAATTCCTCTTAGTGTTGTCCTGTCATACTGCTTTTGCCGACTTTTCGTTTCCTGCTTATTTTCCCTCTGTATATAACCATTGTTCGTTCATTTTCCGAATTTATGTTTCGAACGTCATGTGGCCTTTCT
>JASDQU010096104.1:21799-33166 GCA_032191745.1 Picea mariana | reverse complement strand
AGTTGTTTCCTAAGTCATTTCTATGTAATAAGGGGTCAAATAAATCAAACTCCCCCTTTCCCACCCCTCATACAACTTAAATTTAGAGAGGGGGGTGAATTTGTCTCTTGTGGGGCTCACCATCTCCATTGGATTGGTCATTTGGTGATGTTGTAATGTTCCTGACTTGTCTATTCTGGGAAACTCTGCTAATGTGTGTGTATGATTATTTTTTTACAGCATATATATTGATTATATAGATGGTAAATGAGACAAAAGACTATAAATTGTATATTATGATATCTACGGAGTACAATGTCGAATGTGACTCATAATAAAATAAATCACTCGGCTAGATCAATGACAAAAGGATCTTAGCCAGAATACAATAAGAAAACTAAAATGATAATACCCAATAATAGATGACACTACAGGATCAATGGATGATCTGCATTATGGCAGCTCACGTGGTAACTACTACAAGTCCAGAAAGTTTTCCCTGATGGCTAGATCTCTCGGATCAGTTTAGAAACTATCCCAAACAATGTGTCTTGTTGTCCCTCTCAACCCTGGTGACTGACCCGCCCCTCTGCTGGTGTGTATGGACCCGGATGGATCCCTTTCAGGGAATGCACCTCTCTACTACTGGAAAATTTTTCCCTAGTGATTCCACTATCGGAATCGACTGAGATGTGTCTCAAACTGATCGCCCTAGCCTACTTTGAAATGGGTCGGAAGGGTTTCCTTGGATCTGATCTGATGATCGCTCGACAACCTCGAATGTGTCCTCCCCAAGTGTCTCACTCCCAATGTCCGTAAAATGCATCCCTGATGATTCTCCTACTGGAATCTAACAAGAAACTAGGAAAAATATGTGTATGGCCTACCTCTCAAAAGGGTCGAAGGGGAATCTATGAACTCTTCCTGAATGGGACAAGTCAATCCACTAAACCTCCTTAGAAGTCGCGCCATCTCCCTGAACAAGTGTGCCCATGTTGTTGAACCTTGTATAACTATTGTTGAATACTGATGGAAGACCTGTGTGATCTCCCCAGTGACTAGGGTGTGTCTCTCAACATCGAAATCAGCCACTTGTGTATTCCTCCTGGAATCCACTAAGCTACATCTCCTAAGATGCACCTTTCTCCTCACTAACAAGTCAAAATATGCATAATGATGAATTAGGTCATTGTACCTTCTCTTATAGCTGCCTGAAACCCTAATTTGTTGTTGACTTCTAATTTTAGCTCATATGTTCTACTTTTAGCTCAAGTTGGCTTAAAAGTGCTTTTAGCCACTTTTAGCTCAATTCCACTTTCTGATTATAACACCTTTGACTAGGATGACCTCTAGTAACCTTGTTTACCCCTTTCTGGCCCTGGCTATAGTCTAATGGGGTTGTTTAGACCATTAAGACTCCTCTCTAGAGCTCCTTTTTGGAAAGGGACATTACATTCCTCCCTTCCCGAAATTTCTTGTCCTCAAGAAATAACAATCCAAGGTGATGCAACACCTACTCTCTCTCCAAAGTAACATCCTCTACGGGAAGACCTTTCCATATGATCAAACACTCTTTGATGACCCTGCTCCTCAGTTTCCTCTCTCAAAACTCCAATACCTCCTCCGGAACCAACTTCAATTGTCCCTCCTCGTCCAATGGGGGAAGATCCTCTGATGTGCCGATGAACTGTCCCATTGCCTTCTTGAGGCAAGATACATGGAACATGTTATGAATCTTGCTCCCCTCTAGAAGATCTAGCTCATAAGAAAACTTGCCTACTCGGCACATGATCCTATAAGGTCCATAAATTCTAGGCTTGATCTTCTCAGCCCCACTCTTCTTCAGAGATGATTTTCTATAAGGTTGGAGTATCAAGAAAAAAAAATCCCCAACCTCAAAGTTGTGCTTTATCCTATGCATGTTTGCACTCATCTTTTGTTGATTCTGTGTCGTCTGCATGTTCTTTTTAACAATTTGAGAATATCCTGACTCTCTATTATCCAACCCTTGGCCTTGAAAGCTCTTCTCTCCCCAAAAATGAAGTCTATCAAAGTGGGAGAATCATACCCGTATAATGCTCAAAAGGGTGTCATACCGATGGACATGTGGAAATTCGTGTTGTAACAATGACCTCCTAAATGCAGCCACCTTACCCATGTTCTCTGTTGTCCACCCACATAGTTTCGTAAATACCCTTCAACCCACTTGTTGACGATATTTGTTTGCCCATCTGTCTGAGGGTGATGGATGGTGTTGGGTGTCAACTCATTCCCCACCAATCTAAATAACTCCCTCAAGAATGTCCCAATAAACCGATTGTCTATGTCATTGATGATGTTCCTCGGCAACCCATGAAGTCTGAAGACCTCTCTGAAGAATAGCTCAGCTACCTATACTGCATTGTATTATTTCGGTATGGCATAGAAGTGAGAAAAATTGGTCAATATATCGACCACTATATAGATCTAGTCCTTACCCTGGACCTTGGGTAGGCCTATGATGAAGTCCATCAAGATGCTCTCCCATTTCTTCTCTGGAATGGGAAGTGGTTGAAGTAGCCCTGCTAGAAACATATGCTCTGACTTGTTCTGTTGGCAAGTCATACACTCACATATGTATCACATAATGTCTTATTTGAGTCCCTTCCATGAGAACCTCTCTTTGATCTTCCTATAGGTTTTGAAAAACCCATGATGTCCTGCTAGTGGTGAATCATGAACTGTTTCAAGGATCTTCTTCTTGATCCCTGAATCTGGTACCAAGTAGAATTTGTCCTTGTAGAATATGAAATCATCAATGACCCTGTACCTATCATCATAAATCTGTCCATCCATAATATCGCAAGAGAACTGGTTATTGGAATATTCCATTCACAAGTGGGGATTTCCAATCTGTTGAAATCTCCATCAAAGAACATGTCGCAGGCCTCCTAGATAGTCCATCAGCCACAATGTTCTTCTTCCCCTTGACGTACTCTTTGTTGAATTCAAATGCATGTGCCTTCGTCACCCATTTTTGTTGGCGCTCACTGAGGTCCTTCTACTCAAGAAAATACTTCAATTTGTTGTGATCTATCTTGACCACGAATTTGCAGCCCACCAAATATTATCTGAATTTGGCTAAGGCATGCATAACTGCCAGCATATCCTTGTCATAGATGGAGTACAACCTCTCAGGCTGACTGGGCTTCCTTCTCTCAAATACAATGGGGTGTCCTCCCTACATCAAAACTGCTATGATGCCCTCATCAGATGCATCACACTCTAATACAAATGGCAGAGTGAAGTATGGTAATGATAACATTGGGCATGTGCCCATGAATTCCTTCATGTGATCAAAGGATTTTTGTGACTCATTGGTCCAAAGGAAAGCCCCATTCTTGGTGAGATCTGTCAGTGGTTCTCCAAACTAAGAAAAAACCCTAACAACCCGGTTGTAATAGTTGCATAACCCGAAGAAGCTCCTCAACTCTATCACATTCCTGGGCGTTGGCCAATCTAGAATGGACCTGATCTTCTCCCAGTGTACCTATACCCCCTGTGCACTGATGATGTGACCCAAGTAAAGTAGCTTTGTCATATTGAACTCACACTTGGAATCTTTCGCGTATATTGACTACACCTCCATGATGCTCAATACCTCATCCAAGTGTCTCATATGCTCATTACATGTCTTGTTGTATACCAAAATGTCGTCGAAGAAAACCAAAACTGATTTCGTCAACTGATCCTTGAATATGTGGTTCATGCAAGACTGAAATGTAGTTGGTGTGTTTGTTAGCCCAAATGGCATAACCAGAAACTCGAAATGTCCAAAGTGACACCGAAATGTCGTCTTCTCTATGTCCTTCTCTCAGATGTTGATCTGATGATACCCAGAGCGTATATCAATCTTCGAGAAGAAAACTGCCCCATGCAGTTCATCCATCAACTCGTCAATGTGAGGGATAGGATATCGGTTCTTGATGGTTTTCTTGTGCAATTCTCGGTAATCAATGCACATCCTCATGGTACCATCCTTCTTCAGAACTAAGACAACTAAAGAAGGGAATGGACTGTTTCTAGGTCTGATGTGTCCCATCGCTAGCAATTCCTTAATTGCTTTCTCTATCTCATCCTTGAATTTCCTGGGATGAAGATAGGGGGGTGTGATCATAGATTTGGCCCCCTCCTTCAAATCAATTTCGTGCTCAAACCTTCTGTCAGGTAGTCTCCCTGGTGGAATCGACCCAAAAACTGTTGATGTCGTCCCAACAAGTCCCTGATCTTTGTATGGCATTGTTGTCGACCCTTTGAATCCTTCTGCATAGTGATCAAGAACTCTGTGGCATATGCTACCTCCCCATGTCTAAATATCATCTCCATCCTCTTGGTCAAAACTGTCCTAGGTGCTCATGTTGACATGCCTCTCTAAACAACCCTCTTTCTGTCACTGTCTATGAACCCCATCTCCAAGGTTTGGTAATTGGTGGTGATTTTCCCAAGGTGATCATCCACTGGACTCCCAATACCACATCTTTGTTAGATAGGTCAACCACATAAAATGTGTCTCTCATTGTATAGTTGTCTAACTTAATTTCCAAGTCTGAAACTCTATCTAGACACTCCATTGTATGGCCATTTGCTACTGCAACATCAAACTCCTCAAACTCCTCTATCCAAAGTGCCTGTCTCGATACCAATGAAGCATCAATGAAGTTGTGGGTGGCCCCACCATCTATCAGGAAGATTTCTCGTAGTCCCTAGATAGTCCCTCTTGTCCAAAGGGTATCATACTTGGGAACACCAGAAAGGATCTCTATGACTCCTCCCTTTGTTGGTTTTCGTCTATTAGCCTGCTCAGGAGGATGTGGAACTACCGGTGGGTGGGTCCCTGCCGGTGTTAGTGGTCTATGGGGAGGTTTCTCCTCTTTCTGTGTCAACTCCTCCTCTGAGCTAGTGGATCCATTGTCATGCTCCTCCTCCTCATTGTCCACATTGTCTGTTGCCACCTCAATATAATGAATCTCTCCCTTTCCTGTGCACTTGTGGCCTGGGACCCAAGGGTATCTACAACTGAAGCAAAGCTTCTTCCTCATAAGATCTCACCTCATCTCATCATCCTCCTTCTCCTTTCCCTTCCATTCTCTTTGGAATGGCTTCCTATCTCGKTCCTTTTGTGATACGAAGKGTTTGGAAAAAGGTTTATTCTTTGCTACTGAGTCTGCAAAATCTTGAGTGTGTAGGATGGAATCCTGCAAGGTATGAGTCTTRTATGCCTTCATTCATCCTCTCAAGGGCTCTGTGAGCCCCTCTKTGAATATCATGATCAACCTSGGMTCTGATATATCTGTCACTRCCATTGCTACCCGCTGAAACTCTGTGATGAATGTCTCTGTTGTGCCAGTTTGTCTCAACTAGGCTAGATCCCTGAAGTGGATCTCGGKATCCCTCCTATCAAACCTGTCCATGAGTCTCTTTGTGAAMTCCCTATAGGAAGTGATGTGATTGTGTCCCAACGTCACCAATACATGGTGCCACCACTTGTGTGCCTYACCCTCCAAGTATAGGGTAACAAAATTGATGGCCTCTGTCTCAATCATTTGATTGATCTTGTAGTATGTATCTAGCTTTTGTACCCAATCTTTGGCGGTGCATTTGGACAATCCATCAAAAGAATGTATGGTTAGTTTACAAACTTTCTGGATGAAATCAATGTTATTCCCTTATTGTTGTTGATGTCCTACTCTATGTGGCTCTATGGGGTCGTTCCTGAGTCTGAGTCCACAATACTCGACCAGGATCATGTCCTGATGGAATTCACGACCCAATGTTGCATACTCCCTCCTATACTCTGCAATGTCCTCCACCTGAGTGGGTTTCTTCTGTGCTATCGGTTGTTGTCCTATTGCTGGGGGTGCCCTATGGAAACTAGGTAACAATGGCTTGGGAATCATACCCAAAGAGGTGTATGTGTGAGTAGGAGACAGGGGTCCACTACCTTTCCCTGTGGTCCCCTGTGCTGCATGTGGGGCTTGTGTGCCCGGGGTTCCCACTATAGCCAATCTATAAGCCATCTGCACCAAGGACTGAGTCATGGCATGTTGACTGACTACCAGATTGTCGTGTACCTGCATGAAGGTTGTGTTTGGGTCCATGGGGGCATTACCACTGCCCTCTGGTCTCTCATATTTGTCTCCTAACATCCTCTCTACCTCGTGCTTAGCCTCATGCTTTGCCCTTCTCTCTGCTTCCCTCTATGCCTCTTCCTCTTCCTCTGAGCTGGGAGGAAAAGGGGGGGAATCATGTCTAGGTATTCCCTCCTTGCGTCTATTGTAAGTGACATATTCATCACCTATGTGCTCATGCCCCCCTGGGTCCTCTGCTACACTCATTGTCTTTAGTCACAGGCAGGCAGGACTAAAGCTCTGATACCATTATAATGTTCATGACTTGGCTAGTCTAGGAACCTCTGCTAATTTGTGTGTATGATTAATTGTTTACAGCATATGTATTGAGTATACAGATGGTAAATGAGACAAAAGACTATAAATCATATATTATGATATCTCTAGAGTACAATGTTGAATGCAGCTGACAATAAAATAAATCACTTGGCTAGGTCAATGACAAAAGGATCTTGGCTGGAATACAATAAGAAAACTAAAATGATATTACCATATGATAGATGACACTATAGGATCAATGGATGATTTGCATTATGGCAGCTCACGCGGTAGTTGTTGCAAGTTCGGAAAGTTTTCCTTGGTGGCTAGATCTCTCGGGTCGGTCTGGAAACTATCCCAAACAATGCGCCCTGTTGTCCCTCCCAGTCCTGGTGATTAACCGGCCTCTGTACTGGTGTGTATGGACCCTGATGGATCCCACTTGGGGAATGCGCCCCTCTACTACTAGAAAATTGTGCCCTAGTGATTGCACCATCAGAATCGATTAAGATGTCTCTCAAACTGATCACCCTGGCCTACCGTGAGATGGGTCGGAAGGGTTTCCCCATATCTGATCTGATGATGGGAACCCCGAATGTGTCTTCCCCAAGTGTCGCACTCCCAATGTCTGAAAAATGCGTCCCTGATGATTCTCTCATCGAAATCTGAGGAGAAACCAGGAAAAAAATGTGTATGGCCTGCCTCTCAAATGGGTCGGAGGGGAATCTTTGAACTCTCCCTGAATGGGACAATTCTATCCACTAAGCCTCCTCAGAAGTTGTGCCCTTTCCCTGAACAAGTGTGCCCATGCTGCTAAACCTTGTAGAAATACTGCTGAAAACTGATGGAAGACCTGTGTGTTATCCTTGGTGACTAGGGTGTGTCTCTCAACACTGAAATCAGCCACTGGTGTATTCCTCCTGGAATCCACTGAGCTACCTCTCCTGAGTTGTGCATTTCTCCTCAATGACAAGTCAAAATCTGCATAATGATGAATTAGGTTGTTGTACCCTCTCTTATAGTTGTCCAAAACCCTAATTCATTGTTGACTTCTAATTTTATCTCATATGTTCTCTTTCTAGCTCAAGTTGGCTTAAAAGCGTTTTTAGCCACTTTTAGCTCAATGTCACTTTCTGATTAAAACACCTTTGACTGGGATGACCTCTAGTAACCATGTTTACCCTTTTCTGGTCCTGGCTATAGTCTAACAGGGTTGTTTAGACCATTAAGCCTCCTCTTTGGAGCTTTGATTTGGAAAGGGACATTGTAGTGACCACATGGGGGACCCATTCCACACCTTGGGTGACTCCTTGGGGATTTAGAGAGAGGTTTAAACTTAGGAGAGGGGGTTTATTCCCCCATTTTTTAGTTTCCTCTCCTAATGGGAGTTCCCCTCTCTCATGGTCCCCCCCCCCCTTGAGTGAGCCTCCCTCTTTTGGGAGTGACACTTGGAGAGCATGCAAATGGGGTATCTCTTGCTTCTCTCCCTTAAAAGAAAGCTCACCCCTCATCTTTTTAGATCTATTTTCAGTGCAACTCCATGCTGCCCAAATTTCTCCTCATTCATTTTTGTTATATCCCAACTTCTCCTTTGTAATCTTGATGCAATTTTTGCAGCCACATCTTGTGGATAATTAAAGTGAAGCTTTGGAGGATCTCTTGTGTTCTCTTGGAGTGTTCTTGGTGTTATTGTATGGTGTTCGCATTGAGGTAATATTGTTGCAATCTTTTGTATTTCCTTGCTTGCATTGTTTTTACTTGGAGACCCCAAGCACATTATTTTGTTGAGATAGATTTGTAGTAGTATTGCTATAAGCCTTTGTGGGTTGTTCCTACTTGTGTTTGGAAAGTATTTTGCAAGCCATTTAGATAAACTCACCTTCTTGTCTCATTGTGTAGCAAGAATTTGCATATCTGCAGGTTACCGAAGGCTTGGAGGAGTGGATTCTAAATCTAGAATTTCACTTGTCCAACCATCTAAATCTTCATTTATTTTTTGTTCTCATTTCCAACCATTTATCATTCATTTTCAAGAATTATTCTTCTCTAATATTGCAATCTAATCTTCCTTTTCAAGTTCATATTTTTACATAATAATATATGTTTTATGTGATAACATAAAATAACTTGTTCCAAGTTCTTTTTTAGCATTTTCTAGCAAGCAAACCTTGTTGTTTTATGTAGGTTTTCGTCATTTTAAGGGGAGGTGTTGCCCATTTTTTGCCACAAGAAGCTCAAGGAAACATCCTAAGGCCTTGGTGTAAAACCCTCTCTCTATTATTACTTTCCAAATCATTGTAAGAAGCCCAAGAGAGTCTCTTGAGCTTGCATTCTTTTCATTTTCATAATTTGTAATTTGTAAAGTATTTCTTAGTTTTCTTTGCCCACATCTTGCATGTGAGTGGCTGTGTCACCCTTGAAATACCGTGTTGGCTAGATTAGTTGTTTAATTTGTATGTTTTCTTAATTTGTTTTCCCCACTTCTCCCACAAAGAGAAGATTGGGTGGCTAGTGTAACTTATTTTATTTCATTTCAATTTCTTTTACCCATTGATTTGGGATATTTTCATCGTGACATATGAAGAATTGTATTAAATGAGCATAAATTAAAGTGCACCATTAAAGAAGGGAAAATTTAAAAATGAAGAGACATAAGCATCATATCTCAACACAAAAGCTTGATAATGGAGTTCATCCCCGGTGGACTACGTCTCTAGGTCCTGCTCTCAAATGGGTAGGCTCTTTCATTAACTTAGCAAAAGAATTTGGCAAATACATGAATATACCTCATTCTGAAATCAAGCTGCAGAAATATTGCTCATATCATATAACAAACATCACCACTGGATTCGCGGCATCAAATTACCCAAAAATGACTGTCTCCACACTCCAATCTGACTCTGGCACTCCCAGGCCCAGGAGGAAATATGTCTCAGTTTTCGTGCCCTCTGCACCTACAATTATGACAGTCTTTGTCTTGAAATCCGTGTAAGCAGTCGTACAGTAGGGTCACGCCTCTCTTCCTCGGCACTAGGCATATTTTCACTTTTTAAATAATGGCAATGGCAGATATACCAAGCAACACCCATAGGCGCGTTGGTTAGGATGGAGTTATGAAGGCGTTGGTCTAGGCGAAGGTTCTAGGGTCAAACCCGCAAGACTTCATTTTTGGTAGTTGGTTAATATATATATATGTGTGTGTGTGTGTGTGTGTGTGTGTGTTATATCGTTTGTCCTCCACTACATTTAGCGGTCTGCTAGAATATTTGCCAATGACCATACAGAATTGGCGTGGTCCGCCATATTTGGCGGACCGACCATTTCCTTTTTTAAAACTAAAATTGTTTACGGGCCAACATTGGGCATTCCTAGGATGCCACGTGTTGCCTTATGATTGGGCCACATGGCACATGTTGATACACCTTCCTGAATGTTGACGTGGTTTGCAATGTCATTGTCATACAGACACGTGGTGCTCTCTGGGTGGTGCCATGTGGCATCTCCAGGGGGTGCCATGTGGCACTTTTCTATTGGTCCATATGGACCCCTAAAAAGTCCACTGGATGGTGACACGTGGAAGCCTCTGGTGCTACCACGTGGAAGCCTCTGGTGCTACCACGTGGAATTCTAATGTCAACATATTGTATGATGATGTCACCCTACCACATCAGCTATTGATTTTAGCAGTATGAATGATGATGTGTCCCTTGTTGACTGGCCCTGTTTGACCGCAACTTTAACCGTGAATATATTTCAAACTGTAACTTCGCTTGACGAGTCGTTTGTGTTGTTAGAAAGCTTGTGATGCACTCTTCATGATCACGTCGTTTTTACTGAGTTTTGGGAACTTTGAATTTTTTCCTTTCTCTATCTGTTGAAGCCATTCTAAGCATTTTGAACTGCCTCTGTGAGTTCTGAGTTATTCTTAGCCTTCTCTAGATCCCTTTTGGATCACGCCTTCCCACTGAGAGCTTTTTGGATCACCAAAAGATTTCATCAATCAACTGGTAAGTGAGAGAAGAGTCCCCTCACTTTGTCTTTCTCGATCCATTTTTCTTTGCTTGGATGGGTTCCTTTTAAGCCTACTCGAAGATAATCAACATCACCTCTGCATGAAGTCCTCGTCCTCATGTCTAGGATGATATCTTCCTGTAGCTGATCCAGGTACTCAGGTGCAAATTTATCAACTGATGGAATTGAAAGTTCCTCATCTTGATCCATGATCATGGGAGGCTAAAAAATTTTCAAGTTCTCAACGTTCACAACTGAGTAAATATGCATATAAGGTGGAAGATCTAAACGAAAAGCATTGGTACCACTTTTCTCCAAGATAGTGAAGGGTCCATAACGAATGGGCTTGAGTTTCTTGCCTTCACCCTTCAACCTCTCCTTGTTGATGTGAATCCATACCCGGTCTCCAACCTGGAATTGATGATCAACCATGTGTTTGTCATGTCGAGCTTTATACTATGCTTGACTTTTCTCCAATTGTTCCCTGACTGCCTGGTGTATCTGTTGAATCCTCTGGATGAACTTGTGGCCTATGTCCTCTATTCGATATTTATTTACATAGGCATCTCTCTCGTACATCAAGTCCAAAGGAACCTTTGGTAGGTACCCAAAACATGTCTCAAAATGTGAACTTCTCGTGGAGGAATGTAAAGCTCGGTTGTATGCATGTTGTACAAAGGGTATCAGTTCATCCCATATCTTGGGACACTTGTTGTGGTAGTATCAAAGCAAAAGTACCACTATTCGGTTTACCACATCTGTCTGTCCATCGGTCTGTGGATGGAAAGCAGTGCTCCTCTTCAATTTCGTGTCCATCATTCTCCACAAGCTAGTCCAAAAGTCCCCAAGGAATTGAGTATCTTGATCTGAGACGATAGATGTGGGTAATCCAAAGTGAACCCAAACATGTTGAAAGAAGATATTAGCATTCTGCTCAACAGTGATCTGCTTT
>JASDQU010096103.1:0-15991 GCA_032191745.1 Picea mariana | reverse complement strand
AAATCAATAGCATCATATTCTTCCTTAGGTTGAGAAGAGGAATACACCTCCTACTCCATGAATGGAACAGAGAGTTCTTCTTTCCAAATATTCCTCTTCTCAACCTAAGGAAGAATATGATGCTATTGATTTAGACCCTGGGGTTCCTCCTTTCTATATATCAGTTTTGATTTCTGATTTTGTGCTCCATAATTGTTTCGTTGACATAGGAGCGAGGCACAATGTCATGCTCCTTCGAGTCATGAGGAGATTGGGTCTTGAATTCACAGGCCCATGTAAAGATATGTTAGATTTGGATTCAAGGACTGTAGAAACCATTGGTTACATCAAGGACTTATCCATTACTTACGACCAATCTCCAGAAGTGAGATTTCTCATAAACGTGATCATAGCAGACATACAAGAAGCATATAGCATGATTTTACGGAGGGAGTGGTCCACCAAAGTAAAAAAGGGTCATTACTTCATGTAGGTAACCCACTTCACCTTTCCTCATAATCGTGTTGAAGTTGTCATTAGGAGGGAACCAAAATACCGAGAACAGGTTGTATCTACTTCCTACAATACAAAACATGTGTCTTTTCAAGATACAGGGATGGGGACATACATTGTGTTATCTTAGGAAGATGTGCATCTCCCTCCTTATGAGTTGGAAGAAATGGTGTGGAGTGTGGATTTTGATGGTGCTAAATCCAAGAACAGATCTGGGGCTAGGGTCCTTTTGTGTGATCCCAAGGGGAAGGCAATCCTTTTTTCTTTTCGGTTAGAATTCCCTAACACTAATAATATGGCTGAATATGAAGCCTTATTTCAAGGCCTCTAAAAGGCCTTAGATTTAGGAATACGCCATTTGTTGGTGAGTGGGGATTCTTAATTGGTTGTGAATCAAATTAGAGATAAACATGAAGTTCACAACCCACGCCTCAAGCAATAACACCGAAGGGCTAAGGAACTTATTGATAAGTTCTTATCTTTCAACATTCAAGCCGTACCTAGGGTCGCAAACCATGTAGCTAATACTTTGGCCTTGGTTGGTTCTTGCTTCACTTCGGATTTCGTAAGGTCTATCGAAGATATAAAGGTCCAAATTTTACATAGACCTGTGTTACCTGATAATGTCGACTCTTAGAAATTTTTTGATACGAACGAACAAATCTTTAGATTCTTTCAAAACAAGGAGGAATTCAAAGATTTACATATCAGCCATGAGTTGGAAGAGAAAATCGGGAACATAATCCAATTGAAGACAAATACGAGTCCCCCTAGTTTTTTTGTACTGGAATCCATGCTTGATTCCAATGATGCTACTACTTTTGCACCTAGTATTGATAGTGAATCTGTTAGGAAGGTGCGAGAAGCCATCTCTATTAACCTAGGAACTGAGAAAGATCCAAAATTGGTCTATATAGGTTCACAGTGCTCCCCTTATGAGATCTCTCAATTCACTGAACTCTTGACAGAGTTCAAGGATGTTTTTGATTGGTCCTACGAAGATCTCAAAGTTTTTGATATGCAGGATATAGTCCATGCCATACCCATAATCCCTGATTCGAAACCTTACAGGAACAGACAAAGAAAGAACAACCCTACTTTGGAATAAACAATTAAAGCTAAATTAGACAAGATGGAAGCGTTCGGGGTCATATACCATGTCTGCTACTCACAATGGGTATCTAATTTGGTTCCCGTTAGGAAGAAAACTGGTGATATTCGTTTGTGCGTCGACTTTCGACATTTGAATAAGGTGTCCCTAAAAGACAACTACCCCGTCCTACCAATGGAATAGATCCTCCAACAAGTCTCGGGGTCTCAAATGATTTCCATTTTAGATGGTTTCTCAAGTTATAATCAAATAGCCCTCAAGTCTTCTCATAGTCATAAAACTACCTTCACTACTCCTTGGGGCACGTATGCATATAACAAGATGCATTTTGGCTTGATTAATGTCAGGAACACATTTCAACGTGCCATGGCCATTGCTTTCAAAGTCTTATTGGGTAAGATGATTGTTGTCTACTTTGACGATCTCATGGTCTTTTCCAAAGAATGAAGTAGTCACTTTGATCACCTCAGGCGGGTTCTTCTTAGATGTCATAAGTTTGGCATATCTTTGAATCCTAAGAAGACCATTTTTGGTGTTATGGAGGGAAAATTTTTGGGTCACATCATCTCTTGAGAAGGTGTCAAAGTTGATCCTGAGAGAGTGGTAGAAATCAAAAAGCTACCCTTACCTACTAATAAAAAAGAAATGCAATCTTTCTTTGGAAAGATAAACTTCCTGAGACGCTTCATTCTTGATTTTGCTCAAGTAGTCAAACCTCTAAATCAGCTTATGAAGAAGGACATTCGGTTCAAATGGGACCCCCCTACTCGTCGGGATTTTTAATCCATTAAGCAAGCCATTGCTTCTGCCCCTCTGTTAATCAGTCCTAATCCCTTTAAATAATTCGTCATGTACACTAATTCAATAGAGGAGACAATTTCTATAATCTTATTGCAAAAGGATCATGAGGAAAATATTAGGCCAATCGCCTTCATGAGCCAAAATTTGAAGAAACACCAAATTAACTATTCTACATTGCAGAAAAATGTTTATTCTTTATATAAATCCTTGGAGCAATTTCTCCATTACATGCAAGGTCACAAAGTTCAGGTTTTTGTTCCTACATCTCTCTTAGTCACCACCTTAAATCAAACTGAATTGTATAGTAAGTGGTCCAAATGGATCATGCGCATGAAAGAGTATGACTTGGATATTAAACCAACGAAAACCATAAGGGGAACAAAGTTGGCTGAATTACTAACCCAATCCCACCCCTCGGTCATAGCTGAACTACCTCAAGTAGATGACTTGATTTCTTTCAAATAACTGTTTAACGAAACTGAGTTAGCCTCATAGCCATGGTATCATCCTATCATATACTTTTTTATCAATGGTGTTTTCCCACTAGACATGGATACTAAAGCCAAATGAACACTTCATTTACAAGTTGTCCATTATGTTTTACAAGATTAAATCCTTTACTGAAGAAACCTTGATGGGGTTTTGTCACGATGCTTGACTCCTGACCAAGCCCAAATGGCACTTGAACAATGCCATTCTAGGGTTTGTGGAGGTCACTTTTCAGCCAAAATAACTGCAACAAAATTTTTACATGTAGGTTACTTTTGTCTTTCACTCCACAAAGATGCCCATTTAATAGTTCAAAAATGCAAAGATTGCCAACGCTTCACTGGGAAGCAAAAACTTAGTTTCCTTACCCATTAGGCCTATTGAAATCCAAGTCCCTTTCGCAAGATGGGGCATGGACTTTATTGGGCCAGTTTCTCCACCTTCTAGCATTGGTCACGTATTCATCTTAATAGCCATAGACTACTTTACAAAGTGGGCTGAAGCAATCTCTCTTAGGAACCCTACTAGTCAGTAGGTGGTATAATTCATTGAACGTAACATTTTATCCCATTTTGGAACCCCTTCTTAGATATTAACTGATAATGGATCATCTTTCATGTCTGCTTTCATGCTCCACCTTGGTGTTACATATGACATCCAACTTTTTATCTTCCACCTATTACCCCCAAGGTAATGGATTGGTCAAATCAACAAATAAAAATCTGATTCGGATCCTTAAGAGGACAGTCAAGGATAAAAAGCGTGATTGGCACACAAAGATAAAATTTTCTTTATGGGATGATTGTATAACCCCTAAGACAACAACGAGTCAAATTCCTTACACTCTGGTGTATGGAGCCCCTATTGTCTTGCCTGTTCACTTACAAATTCCATCCTTGAGGTTCGTTATTGCTGAGGAAGAAGATGATTTCCAACCGTTACAACATCGTTTAGACACACTCATCGAACTAGAGGAGGTAAGAAAGGATGCATTCCAACACCTACAAAAGAAGCAAGACATTGTTAAATGTTCCTTCGATAAAAGAGCCACAATGGTAAATTACAAAGTAGGAGATGATTTCCTATTGTGGGACAAAGCACATGAGGCCCCATCCAAACATCACAAGTTTGATTCTTTATGGTTGAGTCCTTACACAATCTACGAGGTTTTAGGGACAAATGATTTCAGATTAAAAACCTTGGATGGTGAACCACTTCAATTCCCTGTGAATGGTCATCACCTAAAGTTCTTCTACTCCTGAGATACCTCGTCATCTTCTACATAAGTCACCACTTGTTCTTTTTCTGTTTGTATGTATTCTTTGTTGCTGATTTTCCTTCTTGTATGTATTTGATGCTGCCTTTTTTATGCTTCCATATACCCCCTTGGTTTCAATCTTGATCCCTTTTGCTTTCTTGGTTTCAATTTTGAGTCTTTTTACTTGTTTGGTTTCGGTTTTGGAGTATAAGCCCTTTTTTATTTTTTCCCTTGGTTTTGGTCTTTTTCATTTTAAAGTCGTAGGTTGTCTTCTTTTTGGTTTGTCTGGTGTTCAATGGGAAGGGTATTGTTCTTATTCTTGGATGGCATTTTGAAAAGAATGAACTCCTAGGATCCCTTTTATCATACTTGGCATTTTGGGAAACTTTGTCTTAATGTCATCTTAAATAGGAGTAAACTTGATTGTTATTTAATCAAAGTCAGCAGGGAAAGTCTAAGGAGGTAGCATATCATTCTCTGGTGAAGATGAAAACCATGATGGCATGATGGCTTACATATCTATGTGATTACAACTACACTTTACCTGACCACTTACAATCTTATTTTTCCAAGAAACGGTTGTTTTCCTATGAAGTTCCATCACTTGTGAGCACTTGATATTTCGACACCTACTGCTAAAGGTTTTTTATATTTCTTTACTCCCTTCTTTGACTGGTTTGCTTTCTAGTTTTACTCCAGTGGGTCGTTGATTTCAAAAAATCCTCATTTTCTTGTTTGTATGTCGAGAATAAAAGGCATGCATGAGACTTTGTGTTGAGCCAAGGTTCACCTTAAGTCTCGATTCTCACAATTAAACCATAATATGGGTGAGTGACCCATGTCACTTGGGCCACATTGCTCAACAAAACCTAGGCCATTATTCCTATTCTTATATCTTATGTGATTCTCAGTATAATTTTTGTTGTATATCTTTATTGCACCACTTTAATTCTTCAGTTATCCCTAATGTGAAAAATATTCCTTATACTACAGTTGAATTCCCCCCCTCACCAACATCAGTCACTTTGAACGTATAAATTTCCACTGAGTATTCCCACCTGTCACGAGGGTGATGCCATTGTTCTACATTCTTTGGAAAGAATTTCCCCTCCGGCGCCAATAATGTTGACCCAAAAATATTCTCTGGGCTCAACATGATGTTTTACATAGTCATTGCTCCACAAACGTCCCTTGGTGCTATGGTTCCAACCAAAGACAGTGGCGGGGGTCATAGTTACTATGGCCTCTTCCCTTGAAAGAGTATCATTTGTATACCTTTAGGGGGTTTTTAACTCTCCCACATCATTTCTTCCTCATTTCAATACTTTCTGATTCAGGTTTCATGAGTTAAGCACACAGTTTACAAGAATTTTTACGTTGGCCCCCTCTGCCTGTCACTAGGCGAATCCCTTGGGGATGGGGTCCTTTCGCAAAGGATAAGATGAAATCTGGTCACAATTCAGGAAATAAAATTCTTCCATGTTGTAGGCATCAGGACAATATTTCCAACGGGCTATCATCAGCCTGATTCTGAGTCCGTATGACCCCGTACGGAGGACACAAAGTTAGCATCACTTGAATGGAAAAAACCAATAACTGTGAAATCCTGCCTGATTTTGTTCATATTCTTGTCTCAAAATGAAAATAAAACTTGGACATGGTGTAGTTAAGTTTGATACCTTTCCAACGTTATATCTCGTGCTTGGTTTCGACCCCTGGTTGGTAAGAACCAGCTTTCGCAAGTTCATGATCAATTTCAGACACCAAATTGGTTGCAGTGTTTTGGGGTTTAAAAAGTGTTGGTTAAGGGTTTTAAATCAGAGATTCAGTGATATCATGCAATAATAGACTCAGATAAATTTCCAACGGCTAATAATTTTCCTCATTCCAACCTCGGATGGCCCGGTTAGAGTTGTCACAAGTTGGTCAATTATTTTGGGCAAAGGGGGACAACCAACTCACATGGTAGGGCTTCATGATAGCTAAAAAAGCCATTAATTTTCCTAGCACACAAATCTATGGTCACCTCATCGAAGTAATCATCGATAAATTTCCAATGGTACCTCATTTTCCTTGATTGGATATCGTATGGTGATTTCGCGCCTTTCGCAAGATTGGATTTCATGTGGGCCCACCAACAAGTCAGGGGTTTTTGGACAGGCAACTATTCTGGGCTGAAATAGAGGGTTGAGGTGGAATTATTTCATATTGGTGAAGGCATATTATCGACGGGCTTGTAGAGGCCTTTCCAACAACGTGCCCTGTGTCCAATTCTGACTATGTCTCACCTAGCAACTTTTTGCGGATAAGTCAACAACAAAAAGGTCAAAGTCAAAGTCAAAGTCAAACTTTGAATTGCATAGTTTTCAAGAAATATTAAAAAATAGTTGGAAAAATTTATAAAAAAAATTCAGAAACTATGGAAAATGGAGGAGAAGACACGTAATCTCCTCATGCATTTTTTGGAAAATTAGTTTTTCTTGAAAATTCAAAAATACAAACCCCCCCCTCTCCCCTCTCTCAAGCCATTTTGGCATTTTTTCCAGTGGGAGAGAGAGCTCTGCAATAGGCTTCCATGGCAGCAAAAGGAGGTCTCCTGATAGCATCTGTAGCTCTGCATTGGACAGCTAGCCAACACCATGCAACACTCTTCAGGCATTGAGCTAGTTAAACCCCCATTCAATCCCATTTCAATGAAAACAAAAAGCTTGTTGGGTGTGGTGAAATGTGTGCATAGAAGAGTGTATTTTTGCCTTTGGGATGTTTGTCTTAGAATTGCTTCAGATTTCATGTCATTTTTTTTGGTTTAGTTTTTTTGGTTGTTGAAATCAATTAGTTGTGTGTGAAAAAGATGCAAAGGGGAGGGGATTGGATCCCCACTTGGGCACTAGGCCCAAGCCTCCATGTCCCCTTTAGATGTTTAAATTTTTGAGTTGGGTTGAAGTTGCAGGCCTGTTCATGGCCATTTGCAGGCCCTAGGATTTGAACCCCAACCCCCTCCCTTTTACTTTGCCCAGAAAGCCCAGAAATGGCCCAGAAATTCAAAGGGAGGGGAGGGCATTTGAACCCATGACCTCCCATTCCTAAAAGACTATGTAAAAAAACCACTTTGCAAAAAATTTCAAAAAAAAAAAATTTTGGGGGTGGCTGGCCACCTAGGAACCACCACCTCCCCCTCACCACCAACACCTCAGTGTCCACCTACATGTACTAGATCCGGCCTCTACCTATATGTATGCTTGACCTCCTCTCCACCTCCTTCGACCCTCTCCAAACCCCCGTTCCTCCTCCCCTCTTCCCCTTTCCCGCAATCTTACCCTGCTCTCCTCCCACCTACATGTGCCCCTTCCTCTTCCTCCCTCCTCCTCTGCCTCCCTCACATGTGCGTTGACCCAAGATACTCCACTATTACTAGCCCATGCTCACCTCCCATCCTCCCTTCCCTGCTCCCTCTCCCCTATGTGCAACCACCTCCAAACCTCTCCTCTCCTATGCGCGCACGTGCCCCTGCCACAACTTCTCACCATAACTCCTCTACTTATCCACTCCCAGCTCCTCCCAGCCCCACCTCGACGCTCTCCTCTTCTCTGCATGTAGCAACCACTCACCTCTATGCTGCCCTCCCATCCACACTCCCCTCTTCCCAAACCCTCGCCACCAATACACTCCTCCCATCTCCCTCTCCCCTTTCCCCACACTCCAGCACAACCTTACCATACTGCACGCGAGTCCTCCCTCTTCTCCACTCCTTCTCCACTTATGCATTGTCCCTCCCCCCAGCTTTCCACCTCACCTCCTCTGCTCCTCCATACCCGCAAGTCCCTTTGTCACTTCATTCTGGTCATTTATTTTCAGCCTTAGCTAATGGTTGGGAGTCCTAGGGCCCCTTAGGACAACAATCAAATAGGCCCCTTAGTTGGCTATTCATACTTGTTTGCTTTCTCTTTTCATTCATGTATATTTATGTTATGTTTTCCTACCATTAACCTTGCTGTCCCAAATAGGAAAATTGGTCATTTTGGTCAATTTCCCCCNGGGCCCCTTAGGACAACAATCAAATAGGCCCCTTAGTTGGCTATTCATACTTGTTTGCTTTCTCTTTTCATTCATGTATATTTATGTTATGTTTTCCTACCATTAACCTTGCTGTCCCAAATAGGAAAATTGGTCATTTTGGTCAATTTCTCCCTACGGGACAACCATCTTAGTTGGTTGTTGTATACCTTTTATGTGCAAATTTTTGTTACATTTATTTCAGTTTTTCCATACATAAATACTTAAATTTTGTTGTTTGTCTACAAGGACATAACCGGTCACCTATTATGCCACTCCTAAGCCATTGGGGACCACCTAAAGACATGTTTGAGGCAAAGGAGACAACTAGAGAATGAATAAAAACATCCAATTTGATCGGTAATCACTTTATATATCACTTGTACTCATTCCAAAAAATTTGGCACACATACCAATGTTGATATTCTTAGTTTGTGTAGATAACTTGAGTAGTTTACTTGTGAATTTATGTTCATAAAATCTGATCTATACTTTCGTAGATAATCATCACCATTTCTAAATTTCAAACACTAAACATCCAATCCCAATACAAGGAGTTAGTTGGGGCTTTCATGAACATGGCGACCTTGCCACTCGCAAAGAGCCTGAACCCATTCCTTTAGGTTGAATGGTGTAATCGTTACTTGTAATTAGTTAATCTTGTCATATTTCCATTGTATCATTTTTCATTCACTAATCTACATGTGGCTTCCCCTAAAGGGGCCATACAAAAATCAACAAGCTAAATACACTCAAAAATATGCAAAACACTTGAAAACGATTTAGGGATCTGCCCCATACACTCAAAACAAACTTATACTATTTAGGTACATACATATACATATTATTTAGCCGTGACATATATGCCACCTACCTATTTACTTTTTTTATGTATATAGTTTTAGATAGATTTCAAATTCAGTAACCAGTAGGAACGCTTGTGAAAGCAAGATGTGACCTCACCACATGGATGGCCTAGTGTTTCATTTCAAGCAATTTCAATTTTGTAGGATACTAAGAGTCAACGCCAGGGAGTCTTCATCAGTATCCCCTCAGAAATTGTCTAGTCAGTACAAGTCGAGTGGTCTTTCCTTTGTACCAATCGATCAAGGAGTTGATTAGCTTAGCTTGGTTGGAATACTACTCTGCTTGGGTAAGCTCAGCTAAAACTCCCTTTAGGGGGGCCTTGGGCCTTTTCCTTTTTGAAGGTATCCTTCTTCCATCCAAGCGGCTTTAAGAGCTCGAAAGCGCTAGTGACGAGAAGTGGCTAACCCCTACCTCTCTGAATTGCATGGGGCACTCTTCAACCTAACCACCATGGTCTTGTAGGACTACTCTTCTTATAATGGTTGGCATAGTTCCAGGATGTGTTTTCTTGATCGGAATAACCTTCAAAACATTGTGGTGGCCAAGGCATGTGTTAAAAAAATAAAAAATGACCAATAAAATACTTTTAAATTCAACCTTTCGTCAGTCCACATTTCACCCACGAACCAAAAATTGAAGTAGTGAATATTTTCCCTTATATCATAGTTGTAACATCTTGTAAAAAGGTTTTTCATCCCCTTTTACAACCCCCTTTTGATTTAACAATCTTCTGGGATCATTTCCCGTGTCACCCTGAGGTGTATCAAACCATTCTGGGCTTGTTTCATTGTCTTAAAAGATTCTAACAACTTTTTGTTCGCAATTTACAGCCATTTCAAAGGACTTGGTTGTAGAGTTTAAGCTCATGTTTCACCCTTGCTTTGCACTCTTTCACTTGAGGCATCCATTGGTTAATTGTCCAGGACACCGGTTTACCCCGGGGACCCATTCTGGGCCATTTTCCAACACTTTAATGGAGTGAACAACTCGTTGTTCTCTTTATTTAGTTCACTGTACAAAAAATCAGTGAGCTTATTTTCATCCTACTGTCCATATTTTCATCCCCCGGGCCATTTTTTCCATCCAGGAAGCTAAGGGAAGACAACATCTAGGGTGGGTGGTCCTGAGAAAGACTTCTTGTAAGTCTTTCACCTCTCTTTTTTCCCCTTCATTACCGCCTCAGGAAAAGGACCACCTGAGGTGTGGATAGTCTATGCCTTGTGCCAAGCTATCAAAAAGGTTGTAACCGGTTTCACAACCGGATAGGTCAGATCTGTCCCAACAAATAGATTTTGCTTATAACATTACCACACTAGCAAGATGCATAACATTGACATCATCTCCCTCCACTCCTTTTTTCCAATACAAATCTTCCTGAATCCAATGGTTGAGGTAGAACCTCTGATGGATCCAATGATCCTTATTAACTCAGAGACTATTCCATTAGAGTCCTTCATAACCCTTCTCATAGGCACTCCAATGACCACACCTTCTGATGAAGGGCCATGATTTTATGACTGCGTTGATCCAATGACTATGATTACTTTGGGTCTTTTGTGTCATCGTACCCCGATGGTAACCAAAACAACAGAGCTAACAATCTATATATCATTGTTATGTTGAATCGACGAATGTGATTCCTTCAGTCTTAAAACAAGGGTTCATCTCTGTGTAACCATCCTATTAAGGAATTAGCAGGTCAAGGATTTCTTCCAAGTCCTATCTAAGGCTTACCAATCCTTTAGGAACTCTATAATCCATTTTCAATCTGACAAATGCATTCACTCCTTACCATTTGGGTGACGGTTTGCATCCTACAAACTGATTAAAAATATTTCCGTGGTTGGGGTTTTCATGATTGATCGGAATGGCCACAGTTTTGTCAATATATTGTCGATGTTTCGGATCCAAATCAGGATCCATCTTCAACACATGGAGCCTGGGTTCAGATGATGAGAAGAGTTGGTTTTAAATACTAGAGTTGAGGTGAAATCTAGGTGTCGGCTAGGTTGTTTGGTAAATTTATTTTTTAGTATGATTAAGTTTTATTAGGGTTTTGTTTTAATTTGTTTTGAGATTATTTTAAATTATTATTAAATCAATGTTTATTAATTTTTGTTTTAATTAACTAGAGTCTAGGTAATTAGTAGGGTTTATTTTTAGGTATTTAAGTAGATTATTTAGTTATTTTAGGGTTTGCTTATTATTGTTATTTAGGGTTTAATGTTTCTTAAAAAGTTTTTTTATTAATTTAAGGCTTAAAACTTTGTTATAATCAACTATGTTTATAAGATTATGGGTATAAAGATTTAAAGGTTTTTAATAAGTTATCTTGAGCTAGGTTAGTTTTAATTTTATTGTTTAAGATTATGAGCAATTCTATTCCTAAGCCTTTTAATATTCTTTAATGAGAATGTTTATTTTAAAAAGTGTTTTATATTCGAGAGTGATTTCTAATTAGGTGGAGTTATTGATAAAATTGGGTTTTAATGAATTAATCTTAAAATTTGAGATAGTTTTTATCAATGATTATTACTATTCATTGTGAATCAAAGGGAGCCAGTTTTCACTTAGTTCTAACCCACTATCTCTGTTCAGGTTGCTAGGATGTTTACTGATTTCAATGGCTTCTCTAACTCGTCATTTAAAGAGGTGATTTTCTTTGGCGAGGATTTTGGTGTCTTCTAGGTGGATATGGTGTCTTGTGTTAAGGGAGTGTTCAGCTAGGGCAGAGGTGTGGATGCATTCATTCTTAATCTCAGCTCCATGTTCTTTTATCCTAATCTGGAAGGAGTGACCAATTTCACCGATGTAGCATTTTCTGCATGAGCACTCCATTTTGTAGATTCCTTTACCTTTGTGAGGGTCGATTTTGTCTTTGACGGATCTCATATTATGTTTGATGGTTTCAAGTGGTTTGAAGGAGGTCTTAATCTATTTTTTGCTGAGGACTCTTGCAATCTTATCAGTCACTCCTTGGATGTAAGGGAGGTAGGAATTTCTATTAGGGTTCTGGTCTTTTGGGATGGTGGGCTTATCGCATGTTTTTTCTAGGGCTCTGTTTATTGCATTCTTAATGTCTTTGTGTTTATAACCTATGTTCTTAAAAGTCTTGGTAAGGTGATATGTTTCTTTATCTAGGTGTGCTTCATCAGAGATTCTTATGGCTCTAGTGGCTAAAGTTCTTAGGACACTTAGTTTCTTATGGTGGTGATGGGAGTTTGCATGAAGATAGTTCTCAGTGTGGGTGTTTTTCCTATAAATTGCATGTCCTAGATCCCCATTGCTTTTCCTCTTGATAAGAACGTCTAGAAAGGGGATGCTATCATTCTCTTTGAGTTCCATTGTGAATTTTATCTCTTCGGATATGTTGTTTAGGTGTTGAAAGAAATTTTGTAATTCTTCTTTCCTGTGGGGCCAGAGAACATTGGTGTCATCAAAAAATCTTTTCCACCTTAAAGGTTTTAGGGGAAAGGAGTCCAAGGCTCTCTTTTCAAAAATTTCCATAAAAAGGTTAGCAACAATGGGGGAAAATGGGGAGCCCATTGCTACGCTGTTGCTTTGTTCATAGAATTCTCCTTGATAACTAAAGAAAGTGGAGCGTAAGCAGATCTCGGCTAGGTTAGTTGTTTCTGGGTCAGTGACTTCCTTGATAATTTGGATAGCTTCATCTAAAGGGATTTTGGTGAAAAGGGAGACTACGTCAAAACTTATGAGGGTGTCTTGAGGCCTTACTTTTTCATTTTTAATGATTTTAATAAAGTCATTGGAGTCTTTAATGAAAGAGTCAGTGTGGCCTACCAAGGGGCTAAGGATCTTGGCTACGTGTTTAGCTAGCTCATAGGTTGGCGAGCCTATGGTATTCACTATGGGTCTAAGAGGAATATCTTCTTTGTGAATTTTCGGTAGACCGTAGATTCTTGGGGTGATCTCATTGTTTGGGGTTAAACGTTTCTTAGTTCTTTCATCTAGGTTGGAGTTGTTGATGGCATTCTTTACTTGCTTTATAATATTCTTAATAGGGTTGCAATTAAGTTTTCTATAGCTACCACTCTGAGAAAGGTGTTCATTCATTTTCCTATTATAATCATTAAGGTTCATAAGGACGGTGGTGGCACCTTTGTATGCCCTAAGCATCACCAAATTTTCATCGTTTCTTAAGTCCTTTAAAGCTGCATGTTCTTCTTTACTCAAATTTCTTTTTGGAGGTTTAGCTTTGCATAGAATAACTGAGTAGTCTTGGCGTATTGGCTCTTTGTCTTCATCGGCGAGGTATTGTATGCTATATTCTACGCAACAAATAATATTATCGATGGGTATGGAAGTTGGGGAGACAGTGAAATTAAGTCCTTTCTCCAATACGCCCAGCTAGGCTTTGTTTATTGCGTGCGCAGATAGGTTTACTACCATCATCGCGTTGGTATTTGTGTTGTTGTTTTCTCTATTGAGTAACCGTTCTAGCTTGAATGTCATTGAATCAATGGGGAGGCCTCATCGTCAACGAGTAGGTTAGAGTGCGAAGGATAGGAGTGATGAAGTCTCGATAATGAAAAGGCCATGCAGGCGGCATCAACGATGGAGGGTTGGTAACATCCAAGTGATAGAGAAGAGGTTTTCCGACAATGAAAACGTCTTCGTTGAAGAATGGGTCTGAGGACTGAAGAACCTAAATGCAGAACTCCCAATGACAAAGAGGATACATGGTGGGTGCCACAAAAACATCATGTCAGTACCACATAGGATGGCACAAGTGAGAGGGAACCACGTGGATACCACGTGAAAGTGAAGCGGAAAGGTGAGTGAAGACTTAGGAAACTTTGGGAAGCCATAAATTTTGATTTGGAACTCAGATTTAAGCACGATTACAGGTGTTGGAAAGCTATTGAATAGTAGAATCCAAATAAGAGGTTTAAATAGAGAGAATAATAGAAGAAAAGAGAGGGAATGATAAATAAATAAAAGGGAAGGATAAAAGGGGAAGAAGATCAAAGTATTCCCCCACATGCATATCAAGGATGGAGAAATCTGGAAGAAAGGATATCATGCTAACTTGTTCCTACAACCATAGAAAGAGATGAAATCAATTACCTGATAAAAAATGACATTCACCAACACATGAGAGGAACAATATTTCCTTTCCTTTAATAAAATTTATGAACAAGTACTAAAAGTGAAGAAAATGAGAAGGAGAGGTTTTTTGAAGTATAAGATCAAAAGAGCAAATCAATGACTATCAAACATAGTCATCAATTAAGATCGAACCCGAAAACTCCCTTGAGGTAGGAAAAGAAATAACATAGGCTCCAACAGTAGAGGATTAGGCAATATGATCAAAATTTTAGTAGGGGATCCTTCTCCTTTCGCTTGTAAAAGAAAAAGTAAAAAGGGGAATTGTTGCGGACACAACACTACCTAGTTACCTAGGTATGTGAGAGTATTATTATTGAGTTATGTTCTCAGCTCCACTATATCATTTAGGTTGTCGAATGGCTGAGCTACGACTGGCTTCAAGGTACCTATAGGACTCTCGATATACCTGAGGAAACATGGAAGTGAAATTGCGCATACAGGTGATGTATGATGTGGTATTACTCGAAGGGGTACAAACAAGAGTTACATGAGTTTCCAACAAGGTGAAACCATGTGTAGTTCATACATGTATTATTCCCCAACCATAATTTTACTTGCTTAAGAAAGTGCGTTGATACCACTTGTAGGGTACCAAATATTAATATGCAAAGACATATCCACAAATATTCTCAAATTATTTAGTAGAAGGAAACATAACAATGAACACAATAACAATAGATACCAAAATCTGATAGCTTTATTAATTATGGAAAACATTGTTCACTTGCCTATTCAAAGGGGGAAGCTCCGCTGGAGAAATAATCGAGTACAAATGATTTCACAAGACAACCTTTAAAATGATTTCTACCTCTATATATACTACTTCTATCTTCTTTAGAACATTCTAGAGGATGAACTTTCTAGAGGTGGAACCTTCTAGTAAGTATTCATACAATAGTGGTGTTCATATTATTACATATGTCATATTTACTAATGATGGAATTTATTGCATAAAAATACATATTATTCTATCTACTTGAGGGATTAGGAAGGTTGGGACTCAGCTGGGAGGATTTTCCATTACATACAATCTCAACATATCTTCAATTATCTGGCGAGGTCACATCTTGCTTTCACAAGCGTTCCTACTGGTTACTAAATTTGAAATCTATCTAAAACTATATACATAAAAAAGAGGGTTGAGGTAGAATTATTTCATATTGGTGAGGGCATATTATCGACGGGCTCATAGAGGCCTTTCCAACAACGTGCCTTGTGTCCAATTCTAACTCTGTCTCACCTAGCAAATTTTTGGGGCTAAGTCAACAACAACAAGGTCAAAGTCAAAGTCAAATTCAAACCTTGACTTACACAGTTTTCAAGAAATATTAAAAAATAATTGGAAAAATTTATAAGAAAATTTCATAAATTATGGAAAATGGAGGAGAAGACACGCAGTCTCCTCATGCATTTTTGGGGAAATTAGTTTTTCTTGAAAATTCAAAAATACAAAACTCCCCTCTCCCCTCTCTCAAGCCATTTTGGCATTTTGGCCAGTGGAAGGGGGAGCTCTGCAACAAGCTTCCATGGTAGCAGAAGCAGGTCTCCTAATAGCAGCTGCAGCTCTGCATTGGACAACCAACCAACACAATGCAACAGTCTTCGGGCATTGAGCTAGGTAAATCCCCATTCAGTCCCATTTCAATGAAAACAAAAAGCTTGTTGGGTGTGGTGAAATGTGTGCATAGAAGAGTGTATTTTTGCCTTCGGGATGTTTGTCTCAGAATTGCTTCAGATTTCATGTCATGTTTTTTGGTTCAGTTTTTCTGGTTGTTGAAATCAATTAGTTG
>JASDQU010096098.1:0-11853 GCA_032191745.1 Picea mariana | reverse complement strand
TTGTGGGTGTTTGAACATATTTTTTCATGTAATAACACTCACTAGTATGATGTCTATTTTGGCATACTTCGCATAAGGGTAAGGTGACTTGCTTCAAAGGGCTCATAGCTCTAGAGTCCAATTATTCATGGAATAAGGGATAGTGTTCCTTGTCATGGCCCTCTGATTTGCATATGACACACCAGATGTCTTCTCTTTTATCTTTTCCCTTGTCTTTTTTCATATCTTCGACCTTTAGGGACAAACTAGTTAGGTGACTCAAGATCTGGTTCATACCTGAACTGAATTCTCCCATAGGGGATGATTCTAGATTCATGCCGATCTCTAGTGCCTTGGCCCGTGAAGAAATATTCTATTGCATTAGAGGAACTATGATGTGTGGTAACACGACAACAATGAACCACTCTTTGTTCTGCTCATCTGGGATCTGAAAAGTCAGTCTGCCTGTTAAGGTATTGAATCTTTGATCAAATTCCCAAACAGGTTCAGATACCTTCTACTTGATCTCTTTAAGCTCTGTAATACATTGTGACTTTGACTTGGGTTTTTTGAACTCTGCAGTCAATGCATTCTTGATCTCATTCAGCATCTTAGGCTATGCAAGTCCTTGGACAAGCTTCATTTACCATCTTAGTGTGTGGTCCCTTAGGGTAGTACTAAACTAGGTTCTTTTAACAGCCTCATCGATGATATTCTTAATATTCCATACGGATTCACATAGGAACCAGTGATGATCAGTGTCTTCAGACCCATGTCTCCTAAAGATAGGGAGCCTCATCTCGTCTTCCATAGATCTTCCTAGGTTTTCTGTCTTAGTATGTGGTGGAATACTAGTGAGAGTGCTCTGAACACTCTGGTGACTTGGATTAATCTGATGGATTAATGCTGTTGAGACAACAGGGGGATTAATAGTACTTACTTTAGTAGTTTGCGTAGTTCCTGAAGTTTATGGCTCGTCCCGGTGAGGTCCTTCAGCTTTCTCTTCCTCTTCCCTAGTGGGTTCTGAATGCTCTTCGTTCGTTAGGTCTGCCTCTTCTCCACTGCAGAAAACCTCATCCTCATAGTTCTACTTGAATAAGTTCGCAAGATGAACTTATTGGAACACTATCCAACTGCGCATATGTCTAGCCTCTGTGTTGTTGTTGCTGTCTGAATTCCTAAACATTAGCTTTTTCAAATCCAACCAATCTACTGTATCTTCAAGATGTTCTTCTCATGCAATAGCATCTTGATTTTTAGCTGCAGAAAATGTAAAATTTTTCCTCTGGGTCCCTTGAAGAAATATCTCTCAGCTTGGCTATATGAATCTACTCTGTCAACAACAAACTTGGTGATGTACCCTCCAATGGTTCTATCAAACCAATGATCTACTGCTCGTGACATGACGTTATCAACTCTCTTGATCGTTTGGATCAACATCGACATCCAAACTACATGAGGTATATATTTGATCTCAAATTGGGTATCTTCTAAGCTATCTAACCACTCGTATATCTCCTGATGGATTCCTCCAAAGAAAATCTCGTGTATATTAGTAAAGATATATCTCTCCAACCAATCCTCTGTACTAAGATTAGGGTTCTTGTTCCGGGCTCCAGCGAAGTCCTTTTCTTGATCCTCTATCCACTTCTGAATCTCTATCTTTGATGGAAACCACCTTGACATTCCCTCAAGAAGATTCTCATCCCAGAAATAGAACCATTTGTTGGCACAGGGGAAGACCCAGGGATCAGCTCCAAGAGCGCACCAACAAGCCCTAACTACTGGCCCTTTCATCAACACCTGTGAAGAAGATGCAGTCTCACCCAAAGTAGCTATGGGGGGGTTGCAGGACAGAGATGTCTACAACCAAGGGAAATATCAAGTAGATATAATACTAGAACAATATAGCATGTATATATCACTTATCAACTTAGATCTATTCCACACATCTATCATATCTACCACAACAATGAAATAATAGTATATCAAGAAAAAAGAACACAACATCAATCACACACAAGACATATATACATGGTTCATTCTCTCTCTAGGGCTATGTCCACAGAACTATGCTTTATAATGTATTAAGATGAAGCATATAGTTCTTGTCTGCACTCTTAGCTAGCAGATCTCTTTCTTCTTCTCTCTATCTCTTCCCTCCCTACGCACCCAGCTACAAGGTTGATCTTCTCACCCAGCTGAAGATATTACAATACAAAAGTCTCTCGTACTCAACAATTCTCTCTCACACAGTATTACTCACTCGATCACACAATGAAAAAGACAACAACATAACACCAACTAGATCGAACCTCCTTCCCTCATGTAGGTTATTATTTATATATTACAATATCTCACTTACATCCTTAGGCCAAAACCTAGGTGTGAAAACCCTAGATACCAAAACCCTAGGTGTCTAAAACCCTAGATACCAAAACCCTAGGTGTCTAAAACCCTAGGTCAACTTGACCCGCGTTTTTAGGGCTTCGCCAACCTGTCTTTCCTTCCTTCTCGCGCGGTGCTCCATGTTGGCCCTTGACCAAGTTTTGGGGTAACCTTGGTCATTTTGACCTATTTTAGGACTTCGACAGCTAGTCGAAGAAGGAGCACCAAGCGAAGCAGAGATCACGGGATCTCGGTAGACTTTTGGGCCTCTTTTAGGGTTTTAGGTTAATGTAATGGGAAAGGGATGTCGGCCCGTGAGTTTACCCACGCTTAGGCCCATGTTTGTAATGTATAAATAGATACTTAGGCAATGTAAGAAGAGTCGATGTCTTAGTGCTAATATTTAGATCTGTGTGATTGGATGTGGATAGTAAATGCTCCGTGCATGGTTGTAAGAGGCTTGAAGAGCTAAGTGCAAGTTTTTGTAAGAGGTTGTAAAAGGCTTTGTGTTGAAGTACAAGGAAGAAGGATCTAGTGAGCTCTGCAGATCTTCTGTCCTGTGCAAAGTAAGGGTTTTGAGTGGCTCTGTGCTGTAACCGATTGAAGACACTAATAAAGAAGAAGAGTTGGTGGATGTAGCCCCAGGGAGGGGGTGAACCACATAAATATGTGTATTATGCTTTGTGCTTTGATTTGATGCATCTATAGGTTCCATTGCTAAGTGCTTTGATATATTTAGATAGATCTACTTAGGCTTTGTGATCCCTAGATGTGTATGAATGTTAGATCTGATGTGTATGAAGATGATTAGTGCTGATCTACTGGATATGACCTATTTTACTGTTGCTAAGTGATGAAATATCTTATATCTAAGTGAACGCTGTGATGCTCTGTGATATCTGCGAAGTATAAGATGGGTTGAATATTGATGAATAATCGATGCTAAGTGTGCTATAAGGATAAAATCATAGATCTGTGTCCCAACTAAGGTTGCAGACACCTGAGTCTTGCAACCATCCCTGCCTCTACCTTGGGAGAGACTTCATCTACTTTGCAAGTGTTTTCAAAAGGGTCGGTAGTTAGGGCTTTGTTGCTGCACTCTTAAGCATTGAACCCTGGGTCTGCCCCTGTGCCAACAAATGGTTCCGTTGTCGGGACCTGAACCTGTGATTGCTAGGAACTAGAGAAGAAGAATCTTTGTGCAAATAAATCTCTATGCGTAGATCTGTTGCCCTAGTGCGCAGTGTTATACTTAACCTATGAAGTTTTGTGCCAAGAAAGAAAGAGGTTAGATCTGAAAGAAAGATATTAGATCTACAAGGAAAGAGGTTGATACTGAAGAAAAGAAGCAATATCTGAACATGTTGTACTCTAAGAAAGTTAAAAGTGGGAATTTCTGAAAGAAAGAGGTCAGATTTGCAGAAAAGAGGTAAGATCTGTAAGCTTTGCTCTTTGATAAAGGTAAGAAATTTCTAGATCTAAAAGATTTGTGCTCTGTAGAAGTAATATAAGTGGAAATTTTTGTTTCTAGAACATGGATCTAGGTATTTTTGATAGATTCTGTCCTAGCTTGAAAACTAGGGCATTGTTAGATGAAAGAAGGTTTGATATGAATAGATCTAATAAGAATAGTGATAGATATGTTATACCTATGAATAGAAAGAATGTTTGGACTAACAAATGGATGCAGGATCCTAGAAAGAATTTGTTTCATATTGGCCCCTATGATCCTGGTGTGAAGTATGGAAGAGTCTGAGGATCAGTTACAAGAAAGAGAGGATTAACCCTCTGTTACAGTTGCAGAAAACTGGGACATCTAGTTAAGGAATGCCCTGGTGGAGGACTTAGTTGTATTTGTTGCAAATCTCTAGATCATGAAGTATTGGATTGCCCCAGAATGATTGCTAGGATCAAAGAAATGAATATGAATCCTAAGACAGCTCCAGAGATAGCTGAACCTCAGAAAGAATCAGAGAAAGTATTAATTTAGATGAAAGAAACCCTGAATGAACACCGACATGTCAGATTATCAGAGATATTTAAAGAAAAAGAATGCATCGAAGTAAGGATAGGGGACTTCAACATTTATTGTGTTCTATATGAGGAAACACAAATGAATATCATGACTGAGAGAACGTGGGAAGCTATAGGGAAAACTACCATGATCCCTTCACTAGGAGGAATAGGATTCTTCAGAGGAAAATTGGTAAACCTATGTAGAAGGCTCACTTAGATATCTACGAATGCTAATAGAACTTCGACTAAAGAATATTTTTAGATTATTAAATTTATTGAGGACAATGCCCCGTTTACTATGTTACTTGGAAAACCTTGGATTGACAGAGATCAAGTTAGACGAAAGGAAGAAAAAAAGGTTTTGGAATAGAAGAAACAAGAATCAAAATATTTTATGACCAAGAAGATTGCACAGTTGATTGAAGAATAGAAGAACAGATCAAAGCTCATTGACACTAGAAACCCCAATGCCAAAGCTGAAAGAATGTCAGAAGGCTCGCAGAAGACTGAAGCACTTGTCCCAGAGAAAGAAGAATTATTATCCTAGAGAGAATCTCAATAACGTGCAATGACTATGGTAAAAGAAGATAGGAATCAGAACGGAAAAAGACAAATCGAGTTGAAGATTACTGGGAAGAAGGCTATAAATTTAAGTAAGAAGAGGGTGAAGATTGAAAAGTTACAGGATATTCCAGATGGAACATCGCAGAAAGAAAACTTGCAGAATTTGAGCTTCATCAGGATATTAGAACAACGACCTATGGCACTTCGCTGTGGCGAAGCCATATAGCCATTGGATTGATATACCCATTCGACTTCCACCCCGAACGGACAGAAAAGCATTGAAGGATCACCACCAAACCATTGGACCTCTCCATAATGGACATATCAACGTTAATGGAAGCTTGAAACCCATTGCAAGCATACCATTGCCAAATTTCTTATTTAGCTTGTCGCGCCATGCCCGAAGAACACTTTTGCCAACTGAGAATTTGAAGCCCGCAGAACTAGTGATTTTATACAGTGGTCATTACGATCTGATTATTCACCCTAGTGTAGTATCTGAGATCATCATGACCCCAATTATTTTTCCCAAGCGCGTATGTATGACGAGCTCACTGCAATTGAAGAATCCATCACAGAGGTCCTCCTTGATTCAATGACTGAGAGAGTCATGTCAGAAAGAGGAATGTCCACTAGAGTCCAAGCATCATCGACAAGAGGAGTAGTAGCTTCTCCATCCAATGCTCGAGCTGAACCGTCCCGACAGGTCGATGAGAAGAGAATGAAGCATAAGGATGATCTTGTGAATGATAAACTGATTCCGAGCATCTTTCCCACTTACCTAACCCCTCTGCATGGTGAAATTAACCGTGACAGTGTGCCCCAAGAATTTGAGTATGCTATGATCATTGCGTACCTGTCGAAAGGGGTGTGCATAGTTCATGCCAATCAGGACAAGCTTGTGGCGTTGAAGTTTAGTGACTTCAACCTCGACGATAGGAAAGTCTATAGTATGCTCTCCTCACACAAGTATCTAATGAAGAAGAAGGGAAATAACTCAAAGATCATCCCCCAGTCTTGGACCCAGAACCTTGCGTAGTCAACATTGCTGAATGTCATGAAGATCTCGCACTTTGGAAGGCACCAAGAGGTGAATGTGTGCATAATTTTTTTTATGTCTTGCTATCATGGAGGTTACTTGTGGTTGAATCGTTATGTCATAGTAGATCTGACCTTGATTAATCAAATCACAGGAATCAACATGTAGGGCCCTGACCCATAGGAGTTTTATCCTGGAAAGACCATAGACAGAGCGCTAGCAGTGAAGATCAAAGAAACCTATGGAGATGTTGAGAAGGGCATGCGAGGCTACAAGGTAGCCTCTATTTAGAGTGACATAGTGCTTCTTGACTATCAGCGGATCACAGGCAAGCTAGTCTGCAAGAACCGGCCCACCCAAGTAACTGGATTCATAGTTGATCTCGCAGGGAAGTGTGTAGAAGGAATTCAAATGAATTGGGCGAAGTACTTGGTGAATCAGATCGAAATGGATTACAGGGAAGTGCAATACTAAGGGTAAGAGTTCCATTTCAGTTGGCTTCTCATACTGATCGCCTTCATAGCATGGGAGATGCCAGAGGGTGCCACTTTCCTAGAGACTGATCCATTTGAACCTTTGGCTGCGGGGTTCAGTACCCTATGGTACTCGACCAATATGAGCAAGCAATGGCAGTCGAATGTCATCTTCCATGTATACTACAACCAGTTGAAGAGCACCATACAGGATACACCTCGCATTACCCTGAACACGCTCCATAGATTCAAACCCTTAATGAAGTTCAGCGTGGATCGCCACTTCATTTATATAACAACGTGAGTTGATGAACAGAAGAAACAATTGCAGTATTATTACAAGTTGACAGAGGAAGACATCGAAGAGATCACGAAGGATCGGTCAATTGACCTTCTCATTCCAGCGAATCCTGTAGAGCTGTCTGATATTGATATCCCAGAGACTGTACCGGATACACCGGGACCAAGCGAAATGAAGAATCCTGAAGAGGTTCACGAAGTAGACAGTGCATCTGTAAGGATTGCCTCTATCACACCAGACGAAGGAGGTGATGGAAAAGAGATAGAAGGTGCAGAAATTGAACAACAGAAAGGACAAGTACCACCACCTAGGGATGAAGAAGAATCGTCAAAGAAAAGGAAGGTCTCACCTTTGAAATCTTCCTCCCGAAAGAAACCTAGAACCCTTGTAACCAAGATGCAAACTACCCTCATGTTGGATGACTTTGATTTCATCGTTGCAGTGGTAAATGATGCTTCAAAGGAGATAATAGAGAAGCAGGAGGCGAAGCAGGAGAAGATGCATAACCTTATAGAGATTGAACTCCAAGGAGTGCAACAGGAACTCTAGTCTAGCCGCGCAGTCCCCACTGTTCCTATGACAACAGGGGTAGTAGAACCAAGAAATGAGCCAGCTCAACTTTTCCAGATTGCTGATATGGTCGATGCTTACCTTCGACAAGCTCAAGAAGACACAACACAAGCCACCCAAGATTTGACACAGGTATAGGGAATACTTGTCGAGCAGCGCAGTGCTGCCGAATGAGAAAAACTTGCTCTTTAAGTATAGTGGGACAAAGAGAAAGCAGAGCTACAACAAAGCAAGGAACAATTGCTCGCAGAGAAGCTTAAAGTCAAGGAACTAGTTAACAGAGCACTCCACTCTATGACTGTTATCAAAGTACGGGCTGAAGAGAGAGTTCCACAGTAGGTGGCACAACTTGAAGAATTTATACAAAAGCTTCAATAGCACATTGTTGATCTAGAAATCCACGCTGTTCCCGAGACCCCTCAGGAGATAAGAGAATAGTGAGAAGAAACTGCTTGCAGTACAATTGAATGATTGAAAGCTCTTGCCTTGGTGTGCAAGAATCTCAGTAACCAGAGCACCCAAAATTATGAGAACCTTACAGAGAATCTAAAGTTACAAGCACTAGAGTCGCAACTCCAGGAAGAAAAGAAGCATGAGGATACATTACAGGCGTAACTGAAGGCCATGTCTGTAGTAGATAGAATGAAAATATCTCATGAACAACGAACAACTCAGCAACAGATACATATGATTCAGAGCAAAGTGATGGAAATCACTTAGCGAATCCAACCGGTGCAAGACAAGGCATGCATGTTATTTTCTGAGATCGAAAGCCAAGGAGCAGGCTTGAGCAAGTCATCATCACTGTAGAACAACGCATGGAAGGACTAGTAAATGACACAGTGATCCTAGCATTCACCTAGCAAGAGGCCATAGCAAAGAAGTAGGTCAAAGCAGCTTGAGCCAAGCTCGAGGCTTTTGAAGCAGAATTGTGCAGACCAGAGTGACTCGGGATGAGTCACAGGTGAGTGTTGGGGGCTTGTTGGCCCTTGACCAAGTTTTGGGGTAATCTTGGTCATTTTGACCTATCGAGACTTCGATAGCTAGTCGAAGAAGGAGCACCAAGAGAAGCAGAGATCATGGGATCTCGGTCCACTTTTGGGCCTCTTTTAGGGTTTTGGGTTAATGTAATGGGAAAGAGATGTTGGCCCATGGGTTTACCCATGCTTAGGCCCACCCACTTTGTTAATGTATAAATAGATACTTAGGCAATGTAAGAAGAGTCAATGGCTTAATGCTAATAGTTATATCTGTGTGATCGGATGTGGGTAGTAAATGCTCCGTGCATGGTTGTAAGAGGCTTGCATAGCTAAGTGCAAGTTGTTGTAAGAGGTTGTAGAAGGCTTTGTGCTGAAGTACAAGGAAGAAGGATCTAGCGAGCTGTGCAGATATTTTGTCCTATGCGAAGTAAGGGTTTAGAGTGGCTCTGTGCTATAACCGATTGAAGACACTAATAAAGAAGATGAGTTGGTGGATGTAGCCCCAGGGAGGGGGTGAACCACATAAATTTGTGTATTATGCTTTTTTCTTTGTTTTGATGCATCTATCTCTTCCGTTGCTAAGTTCTTTGATATATTTAGATAGATCTACTTAGGCTTTGTGCTTCCTAGATGTGTATGAATGTTAGATYTGATGTGTATRAAGATGCTTAGTGCTGATCTACTRGATCTGACCTATTTTACTGTTGCTAAGTGATGAAATATCTTAGATCTAAGTGAATGTTGCAATGCTCTGTGCTATCTGCGAAGTATAAGACGGGTTGAATATTGATGAATAATCGATGCTAAGTGCGCTATAAGGATAAAATCACAGATTTGTGTCCCATCTAAGGTTACAAACACCTGAGTCTTGCAACCACCCCTTCCTCTACCTTGGGTGAGACTTCATCTGATTCTCAGGTGTTTCCTAAAGGGCAGGTAGTTAGGGATTTTTTGGTGCGCTCTTGAGTGTTGAACCCTGGGTTTGCCCCTGTGCCAACACTCCAAAGCATCCAACAGTGGATTTTTCCACTTTCTAATTTGTCCACGATCCTTATTCCTTTCTTACCTATCATCCTTAATCTCCTTGTCCAATGAATTGCTTTCTCAGACTTCTCTCTGTCTTCTCTTCTCTTTTGCTCACTTTGACCCATAAATAGTCACTGTGTCTTCCGCGAAGGTCACATTTTTCCTTTTCTCCCTTGTTCTTCGCTTACTTCCGTAACCAAGGGACAACACTCATTCACAAGAATATGGTTACAATGAGGCTCTCCAAGCCTTTTTACAATGAACAATAATTCTAAAACCCTAGGCATCCAAAAACCTAACCCTAGGAGATGAAGCACCAAAAGTCATGTGGGCCCCGTTGGGGTAAGTTATTACATCAACTTCCCAGGGTCCTAACTTTTGCATATGATCTCCGTTTTAGGCGCACGATAGCACGTTGGAAAGGTCTATCCAAGGAATACATATGTTGCTTTCGTAATCAAAATCCTTGTACAATCTAATTGTGGCAAGCCCTAAAAACGTTGTTTAGGGCCTCAAAACGACGTCGGAAGTCGGGGACCCGAAATCTAGAAAAAAACTGCCAAACTAGAAAAATACCAAAATGAGCTAGTTGGCATAGGTGGGAGGCAACCGAAATCCATCTTGATCAATCCTCCCCCTTTATGAATCCATGGTCTCCATTGTGTTAAGTTCCCCCATCAGATGAGGAAATTTTCACCCACAACCTTGGTGATGGTGTAAGTTCCATAAGGGAGTGGGAAAATATTTCGATGGGGCCCTGTAAGGCATTTTTTATGCAAGTGCAACCACACTTTTCCTCCCACCTGAAACTTATGTGGAACCTGGTGTTGATCATGGTGTTCCTTGTACTTGGCATTGGTATTCTATAAAATATCTTGAACCTGTTGGCGGATGTGATGGATCCATTCAAAGAAACATGAGGCTTTTTCAGCTTTAGTTAGAGAAGGTGATGAGTCGGTCGGGGTGGCTGGAAGAGGTAGTGTAACATCCATGGGACCTAATGGTTGGAATCCCAAGCTGACTTGAAAGGGGTTGTGGTCGGTTGAGCTATGTAGGGTTCGGTTGTAGCTATGTTGAAAATAGGGAAGACTCTCATCCCATGTGCGGGGGTTCTTGGAATTGTAAATGTGAAGGATATGTAGGATCATCCGATTGATGACCTCATTTTAGCCATCTGTCTAGGGGTGGAAGGAAGTGGAATTGGTGAGCTTGGTATCCAACAATGACCAGAGGCTCGACCAGAATGTGGTGAGGGATCGACTGTCCCAATTTGAGACAATGGTATGTGGGATTCCAAAATGTACCAATAATCATTCAAAGAAGAGCTTGGAAGTGGCCTCTACTGTGATGCTCTTCTTGCTGGCGGTCAGGATCGCCATCTTGGAAAAGYGATCAACAACCACAAAAACAMAGTCATTTCCCCTCTTGGTGGATGGAAGGCCTGACATGTAGTCCATTGAGATGGATTCCCATGGATTGTTAGGAGTAGGTAGGGGTGTGTACATGCCTTGTTTCTTAGTGTTTGGTTTGGAAATAGCGCACAAAGTGTGGGACCTGATATACTTGCTGACATCTTGTCGAAGTTTCGACCAGCAGAAATGTTTCTGTAGAAATGCCACTGTCTTTTCGACGTCGAAGTGTCATGCCAACCGAATATAGTGGGCTTCCCAAATCATCTTCACTCACTCACTTTATGGAACACATAGATTCCCCAGACGATACAACAACCCATATTGAAGATGGAAATTAACAACAAATTCGTTTTCTCCCAAAATTTGGTACATGGTGGTGAAGTCAGGGTCTGCCTCATAGAGGTGGGGCCATTCAAAGGTCTCGTGGCTGCAAGAGTCTAGCACCGTGGTGAGTGCCACAATTGGAGTTTGACTGAGGAAATACATGACTTGATTGGTACTTCCTATTTTGTACTTGATGTTGAAGTGGAACTGCTGCAAGTATGTGGACCACTTTTGATGGTGGTCATTCTACAATTTTCTCTATGTCTGCATGAAATGCAGTGGCTTATGATCCATGTGGATGACTGTCTCCTTCCCAAGAATGTAATGTCTACACTGGAAGTAGGATTTCAAAATGGAGTACATTTATTTTTCATAAGTAGGGTACTTATGGACAACATCTGATAATGTCTCACTATGATAGGCCACAGGGTGGTCATGCTGAGTCAGAACTACACCCACAACATAGTCTGAAGCATCTGTCTCAGTCTCAAATGGCTATTGCAGGTCCGATAATGAAAGTATTGGGGCTAAGCACAAGTGATACTTCAAATCATTGAATTATTGTTGTTGGGATAGGCCCCACACAAATTTTTCCTTACCACCACCCTAGGTTACTTGGTTGAGGGTCCATGCAATATGGGAGAATCCCAACATGAACCTACGATAGAAATTGGAAAGGTTTAAGAAGTTATGAAGCTCAGTGAGTGTGGTTGGGGATGGCTAGTGATGGATGACCTGGATCTTGGATGGATCCACGGACACCATGATGATCCACTATGTA
>JASDQU010096097.1:8740-20355 GCA_032191745.1 Picea mariana | reverse complement strand
CCTTTGGCTGACTGTGAGTTTCCTCCAAGATCATAAGTTTCATATCTTCATTTCTTCCCCTTTCCACCATCATAGAGTCTGTTTATATAGCTTAAGAGGAGCTTAACCTCTTGAGTTATCTTTAGAACAAGTTTGGGAACCTTCTCCTTAGATCAGGGATCTCTTGATGAAACCAAGAATTCGAACACAACTGCCTCCTAATCTCAAAAGATCCTCCCCTTAGTCTCCTCAATGGGCCAACTACTACCTCAGATTAGGCAGCGCTCCCTTAGAAGGGGCATTAGAGCGTTGTAGCGCTCCCTAGTAAGCTTTAGGGGAGCGCCAGCGCCTTCAAGATGAGTAGCGCTCCTTCAGAGGGGGCTGGAGAGCATTATAACACTCCCTGAAGCCTTGTAGGGGAGCGCCAGTGCTTCTAGCGCTGAAATAGGGGAGCGCTCCTCCTCAAAACCTTTGTTTCAATGCTTTCTTCAGGTGTCAAGAGTTATTTGACTTCAGTAAACTAGTTCTCCTTCTTCAAATCAGGCATATGAGATGTTATAAGTGTCTCCTTAGTGTCGTTGACATGGTAGTATGTCTGAACATAATTTGCGACACTTGTGACCAACTTGCGACACTTGCGAAAGTTGTAAGGAAGGTGTGACACTTACGATGATTGAGAGGGACATGCGACACTTATCCAGCTGAGTAATTTTGACGTGTAACATGGGGAATGAGGGTCTGTGGGCAGTGAGCGTGGAAGATTCCTAGGAGAGATTTCTTTCTGGTGGCTGTGTATGTGCTATCTTCCCTGTAACCTCAGCCTAGCCTAGAATTCCTTGCCTTGGGGTGGAGCTCGGTCCCAGCTCGAGGGTGACCTACTGTTGAGCTGATGAACAGTGTGGTCTAAGGCTGGGAGGTTCGTGGAAGGCCTGCACTTGGTTGGTGATTTCTACAGCTGTTCAAAGATAAGTATCTGAATTATGTTTTTATCACATTTGACATGACTGTGCTATTTATGCATCATGTTTTCCGCTGTGTAAATGAGTTACTGTTGAATGCTATGGCTTGTTTAATTATAGCAGTAACTTATATATTTTACTCTGAGAATTAAGTGTGTTTAATTGTGTTAAATGCATGTGTTTATAATCTGTATGAATCATGGATAAAATCCCTGTACAGATTGGTTAGAGAGAGGTTAGGAAACCTTGGTAGTGAAAGGGTACACTACAGAGTGAATTACAACCTCGATAGCATGATTCATCAACCATGAACTAGACATAATTTTTAACCTTAGACCCCATCGTAGGGTTTGCATCAAGTCAACTTATCAAGATACCTAAAGGAATTCATCTACATCAAGGTGAAAACTAAAGTGCACTTTCAAGCTATGTGGTATATCAACCTCCCTAACACATGTTTCAACTACCAAAACTTGGATCATCATATCCAAGATTGAACCTTGATTATCCAAGTTAACCCTACCCATGTAGACCCCCAAAACCCTTATAGTACTCAGTTTAATGTTATAGAAGGAGGATGGACCAAATTGGTGAAAATAAATAAAGGCAATGGACCTCCAAAAACCTAGGGGTAAAAGGAAACCATGTCAATTGGGTCATTTAAGCCCCAAGTAACTTGATTTGATGCAGAAAATGGAAACGCCTATAAGCTTTTCCCTTGTTGGTAGGGAGGGACTCATAGAGCTCAGTGCCCTATGCCATTTCTAAACACACTAGAGGAGAAATAAATGAACAACTTGATCAAAAATCCTTAGTGTATTACTATACAAATTTGGCTCCGCTTGAAGATACCAGTTACCAATGCAAAATATTTTTGTGTTGATATCCTTGGGGTCGAAGATAATGACAAGAAGATGCATGAAAATGGGAGTTTGCAATCAAAGTTGTTTCTTGGAATCTTTGAGGTCTAAGTGACATTGGTAAAAAACATTGTAGTCGTCAAGCTCCATCTTCAATTGGTGGATTTAATGTATTATGTTTACAAAAAATTAAAATCAATGGTTTTGGTTGAGAATGGCCTTGTCTGTGAGATGGGCAAGCTCAAGAATGATTATGTTGGACCATAGTGGAGAAAAGGGATGGATCATCATCCTTATAACCTCCTATCTTGTTATGGTGGTAGTGAACTGGGGATCAAACCCCTCTCGAAGATTTCTTTGGGTTTTATTGAATTTGGATTGCCAAATATTTGGACTAGCCAATACTTATGTTTTGATTGATGTGATTGTTGAGAGACTATAAAATGAGCTATCAAACACCCCTTGGATGGTATGTAGGGACTTGAATATCATGGAGAATCAAAAATATAAGGGGATTCCTTGTTGTCCAAAATCCTATATGAGGAAAAATAGCACGATTATTTCCAATTGGAATAATTTCACAAAGGGTAGGAGACACATTACAACAATGTGATAGAGATATGCTCTCAAAACATAAATTAGTCTTCTTTGATTCCTTGGGCAGTAAGCCAATGAATGTGAATGGAACAACCATGATTTTGTACCACCAACCAATATGGTGTGCCCTCTCATGGGGTGCATAGAAGATGGGAATTCAAAGAACCATGTACATTATGAATGTTTGCCACTTGCAGAGCCTGGATTATCTATCTTATGTTAGAACAATGTGAAACCTTTTACCCTGACGTCGTAAGTAAGATCGTTGGACTAATTGTTCCACTGACACCATCTCTCGTATGGTATATTTCTCTGTCAATATGGGAGGTAGGTCTTTGTGATCTGACCGAACCAAAATCAAGCAATTAAAGAGAGTTTGAATAAGTTTCCAGAGCCCTTCAGTCTAGTCCTTTCGCATTGGAAAAGCAAGTGCGAGCTACAAAGTTGTCCATCTGGTTCACATGGGTGAAACTCGTCAAGCTTAAGCAGGGAAAAATAGAGCTCAAGTGCACTGGTTCAAGAATCAGTGGTAGGCCTACAAAATATTTTTTTTAAGCCTGGTCATCCCTCAAAATGACACGATGGGATTTTGGAAAATTCAAGCATTTAAAGGGATGCCAAAATCATGAAATGGTCTTTCAGGGGAATACTCTTCATCAACATTTTCGCAATTCCCTTTTTTCCATTATGTTTAGATACGCTTTAACATGTCACTTTTCGACACAGCCATTTATTTTCAAGTATTCTAGACATTCGATTTTTTGGTGTTCTTATGGGCATATTTTCCAATCAACTTTAGTTGAAATTCGGTCACAATTTATTGAAACTCCATATTTAAGTGATTGAGTTTGTATAATTCAATTTCCCTAGGGTTTTTCAGTGTGTTGAATCCATTTATGCATTCAAAAATTCTATTTAAACAACAAAAAATAACGATCTTGAAATATTCTTGATCCAGTTGATATGGATATCTACTATGGATCTAGTGTTTTGTCTCACAGATCTGATACTCTGGGGGTCTCTAGATGCGTTTTATCTTCAGATTTGATACTCTGGGGGTTTTTGGATGTGTTTTAGTTTGTACTTAAGATTTTTTGTGGTTTTTGCATGTGAATTTTATGCATTATGGTTTTAACAGTTATATATATGATGCATGCGGAAATAAGGAACATCAACCGCCCAATAATATGTATTATGAGATTCAAGCATGGAAATACAATAAAATAATGGAAATGTAAAATATAGTCATCAGTTAGATCTCATGGATCGTCACTGGAATACAATCAAATAACATAAAATACCTGTGATCAGTAGATGAAGGCACATATGATGCATGCACAAATAGATCGTCAAAATCAGTGGTTCCCGAGAAGCACGATAACTGCTGCAAAATGGAAAAATCATTCGAAAGGCTATACCCATTGGAATGAGATGGAAATTACCCCAATAGAAGTTCCCTCGCCTATATATTGATCCTGGTGACTTTCGAATCGCATATCTATCCTCTGATGCTCTGGATCTTGTCCCCTGGGGGTCTGCGCACCTCCTGGCCTCTCTAGATGCGTCCAAATGATTCCACCAACAGAATCGTATGATATAGGACTCAAAATGTTCACCCCGACAAATGCAGAACTGAGTCAAAAGGGTTTTCCCATATATGCTCTGATGCTCTGTCTATAACCCCAACTGTCTATATGCTCTGATGTTGAATGATGCACTATGAAGGATTCCATTGTCCAAACCTGATGGGAAGTGTCTCAATCTATGCGCCCTGGTTGGATCTCAACTGGGTCGGAAGGAAATTGCAATCTAAACTCTAATCTCGTGCAGCTACACATCCCTTCTATATGACCTTGTGCCCTCATTGTCTAAGTTGCGCAATACTGCAAACTAGATACTCCTAAATAGCATGGTGAAATACCTGGATGGTAGCTCCAATGGGCTATGGTGTGTCTCTCAACACCGAAACCTATCAATGGTGGTGGTTTCCTCCAGAAATCCACAAAACAGAAGAAGTTGAATCTCTTCCTCCTCTGGGAACTCTTAACATCAAATTATAACAATGCATAATGAGGAATTAGATTGAATTCCTCCCTTTATACTCTTCTCGATCTAATTCACCATTGACCTCACTTAAGCTAGGTGCTTTTCCTCCTAAGGTGAATAATTAATTAAGTCCCCCTTTAGCACCTTTTCTTTCTAATTCTTCATTGACTTAGGCTTAAGTGACTTTTTCTATGCTTTTTAGCTTAATTCATCGTTTAGCCACCAAATCACCTTTATATATCTTTTTTGTTCCCTGTGTGTGCCTGACTATAGTCTACGGGAACACATAGACTACTAATTCACTCCATGTTGGCCTACTCTTGGGAACGGGATATCACAGATCTCACCAAGATCTGTTTCACCGAATTGCAGTAAAAAATTCAAAAAGTCGAATGTTTAGACAATGTCATTTATTTTTGGAAATGTAGGTGTGGAGGTTCATTGCCTCCACATACTCCACCACCTTTTTCTCTGCACTCCAACATGTCGGAACACATATTTGTTGCACTGAAATTGCATGCTAGCCGAAATAATAGTGTGTAAAGAAAAGTGCCACGAGAGGAATGGTTGATATGTGGATGCCACACTCAAATCCCCATGCGGGAATGGATGATATATGGATATGAAATCAATGTATTACTACTCGATGGTATTCCAAGCACAATGAAATGCAAAGGACAAAGAAATGGAAATGAAAAAATATCTAGATGTAATTCCTATCAAAGTATATGAGGAACATAAGAGAGCACGTGAGTTGTCTATCTCCTTGGATGAGCCAACAACTATGCTCAAAGAGATATCAAATGAGAACGCCCTTATGCTCGATGGATTCCCGTGTGAGTTTTACAGGTCATGTAGAAATTTATTGAGCTTGACTATATGCATGCCTACAAAGAATCTCAGCTAAACGTAGTATTTAGGTGTGGATATTAATGAGGGCTCATCAAGTTCATACAAAAGGGAGGGGACGCTAAGATTATCACTTTGGTGAAAACCTCCTACAATATTATGGGTAAGGTGTTATTGTTGCAATTGAAACATTCATTGTTCAAGGTTGTCAGATAGGCGTAGGCAAGATTCATCCAGGGGAAATACATTCTAAACAATGTTAGATTCATTTGGGAAGGTTTGGAGTGGACCCAGGTGTTAGACAAAACAAGGTATTTCCACATAGGATGAATACATTTAGTAACCACTCACACAACCAAATCAAATATCAATACACTAATGCTTTTACGTGTTTAAAACTCTTGAAGAGGGAAATAATCCACGGCCCTGACCAACATGTCCACTTGAGGTAATATATGAATGCAAAAGAAAAATATTTTACTGGAGAGTTTCTCACAATGGATCAACAGCAAATGACCTTCCATGCTCTTTAAATAGAGATCATGGACCAATCAAGTGTCAAGCCATGGATTAATGTATCCATTAAGATCGAGGAGAATATGAGTCGTCAGATAACTTTATGTCTAGAACATATCGTTATCATTGGATTACATAACTACAAATTCACACTAATGCATATTAAAGAAACACACTTTTACCTTAAGACACTTAAGACCAAGTTGATCTTAACTAATTCCTAAGTGTCTAAATATCCTAACATCCCCCCTTAAGAACAACTTGGGATAGGATTGAATGATTTACAAAGATGACAGAATAGAAGAAGGAAGGAGGCATTAGACCATATCCCCCCTTGATGACAACTTGTTGAACTTAAGAGACTTTGTGAAAATGTTTGCAACTTGATATTCGGTAGGGAAAAAGAGCACTTCAATAACTCCATCGTGAATAATCTTTCTGATAAAGTGCATGTGTAGCTCAATGTGATTGTTGCGTTGATGTTAAAATGGATCTTTGGCCAGCTTGATGGCACTCTGATTGTTGCACCAAAGGGTGGTCAAATGTCATTTCTAGAAGCCAAACTCTGAAAGGATATTTCAAAGCCACAAGGCTTCTTGACTTGCATTAATTGTTGCTTGATACTCAACTTCTATGGAAGAAAGAGAAAGAGCCTATTTTTTCTTACAATTCCATAACCAAGGCTAAAAACATAACCTACAATAGACTTTTGATCATCAAGGTTGACGGCCCAATCCAAATCAGTGAAACCAACCAACAAAGGAGCCCCCCTGAACTGTAATGTATCCCAAACTAAAATATACCCCGGACATACCAAAGTATCCTTTTTGTTTCTTTCCAATGGCTTTCATGGGGTGTTTCCATATATCGGGCAACAAGACCAACAACAAAGGAAATGTCAGGATGAGTATGAGTCAAATATAACAAGCTACCAATTAACTGATAGTACAAAGTGGCATCAACTTCAGGAGTAGTATAGGTGGCAAAAAGTTTGACTCCATACTAGAAGGGAGAAGGGGATAGTTTAGAACCTTCCATGAAAAAGCAACAAATTTCATCTATGCACAAAGGTCTTGGCTACTACTCATTTGTATTACTCCTATTGGGTCTCGTCAAAATTGGCATACCAATGCTTGGAGAAAGCTCTCTGAAACTTTCATTGGTCCAATACAGTTAATGGAAAAGGCTTTCACAATATTCTTTGATACTAATGTTTTTCCCCCAGGCACTAGGTGGCCTTGGAATAATAAAAACGTGGATTTGGGCCCAGAGCTTCCATTCTAAGTTGATAGTGAGAGAAATCACAAGAAAGGAGGATTATTATCTTCCATCTAGAAAGATACTCTCTCACTCCAACATTATATTTCTTGGCTCCAAAAGAAATTGGTTACCTCTTGAAACATAAAGTGGCACTAGGCTTGATCAAGGACATCCCCCTTCATGAATTTGATGAGGGTCAGTGGGTTACTAGCCATTTCATAGGCGATTCATTTCTGAACATTCTTAACAATCATCCCTCTTGGGATAATACGATGGATTGTCTTGATACATTTTGTCTTGCTTCAAGATTCAGTGTTTAGTGGCATAAAATTTCTTATTATATATAGAGCCAACAAATAGTGTCAGATAGGTTGGCATCTCAGAACCAGGCCTAGATCTAGCCTTCAAGTTTCTGGTGATATTAATATTTTTCCAAGTCTCCCCCAAGAATCTTTGGGAAGTGACAGTGTAAAGGGTGGAGTGGAAAGTCAATAAATAGGTTACTAGGCCTCTAGCGTTATAGTGGAATTTCATTTTTGTACCAAGGTCTTCGCTATTACTCATGTTTATTACTCCTATTGGGTGATGCAGACACCCCTTCTCTCATAAGGGCTACGCGACCTCCCAGTCTAGGATCGATCAAGAAACTGAGTCTGACTGACTCCTCAGCCTCTCAAGAACCTTCAATCAATTGAATAGGCCCATTCTTCTTAACGCGTAGGTTCTACGGAACCCGCGGGCTTCACCTTCACAATTTTAATGCTTCAGCGTATTTAAGTGCTAGCTCTCCGAATTAAACCCCTTCCTCCATGTAACCAAGGCTATGACCAATTGCCTAAACAAAAGGTGCTTCATGAATTCGCGTCTCGCGAGTTCACACTTCGTGAATCGTCTCCCTAGACAATCAACGGTCCAGATCTCTCCTCAATCCGATGACTCAAATCAAATCTTCACAATTTCGGGTTTCGCAAGTTCCCGGAACTCTTACTTCTGGTTTCCTAAGTCACGAACCTCCAAAAAAACCAAATCTACGGTTTAACTCCCTCCGATCAATGGTTGTGATCAAATCATGATTTCGCGACTCGCGAGTTCTTGTAACTCTACCTTTGACTTATCTAAGTCACGAGTCGGCGAAATGTTGGATTCTCGCCACGTGTCTTCCTTGATGATGGATGGTCCCGATGATTTCGAAATGATCAATGGCTCTGATCCTTTCGCGAGTTCGCACTTCATGAATCCTCACGATACTTCCCTTTGACCTTTTCACCCTGCGAATCAACTAAGTGTTGATCTCTCGTCATGTGTCCTGTCTTCATGGATGGTTCCGATGATTTTAGAATTTCATGACCCTGCTCCTCATGTACACTTTCAAAGATTTAATGTTAGTGCACTTTACCTTGATCAAATAGCGACGATCCTTTTGCACATCGATCGGACGGCTGAGATCCTTTCTTTGCGCTCTAATCAAATGACTGAGATATATTCTCTGGCACTTGGATCAAACGACTGAGATCTTTGCTTTGCGCTTATATCAGACGTCCAGGTATTTTCCCCTAAGCTTACACTTTCTTATAACTTCAACCTTTATCCTTCATGTGAGTCTGTTTCTTGGATCTTGTTCACAATTCTTGGAAAGTGTTATCCCTCTGGAGCTTGATCTCCCAAGCACTTCTTTCTTTTTGGGAAATTCGTCAATTTCAGATCCAAAAATTCTTGAAAATAATTATTTCCCACCTTCCTGGCATTTATTTGTTCTTGTCTTTCAACTTCTTTATGGACTCACTTTGAATCTTCGTCGAATTCTAGAAATGTGCACTCTCTGCAACATATCTTTACACAAGATTGAGTTCTTGCGACGACTGTGCACACCTTGCGGCAGTCGCTTTGCACTTCCTACAAATAAAATCTTGCGCTTTTTCTTCTAAGCTTTATGAGTCGAAACAGACCCTGTCAATGCACTCTCTGCAGAATGTGTGCTCACCTTGCACCGGCTCACGAAGAAAAGCAATTTAAATTTTATGCAAGCATTTCAAAGCTACATACGCTCGTAACAAGATTCATTCATTTTTGAAAAGATTTACGACAACAACGGGGAAATTGCAAACAATATTCACACCATACATTGGATCAATTTTCCTTTGTTATCTTCATTCAAAATCAAGAAAAATGGTTACAGAAAACTTTAAAGAAACAACTATTGTTCACAAATTCCTACGTGCTCATAACTCTCGTAACCCTTCTTCAGGGCATACAAAACCTCTCTTTATAAAAAAGAAAACAAACTAACTGCTACCTAATTATGGTTACATCGAAACTAGGGTTAACTCCCAGGTCACGCATGCTCATTTTGTCTCTACACGCGTGATATTTTCTTTTATTGTTTTCTATCAGCTGCAAAAGATTTGTAGTACCAGCTCTCGTTCAAGGCTATGAATTCATCCTCAAGCACTGAGTTGTGCTACCACATGTACTTGCTAACAATGCTCCTGCATCATACTCCCCTGGGAAAAAATTCATGGACTCTTGTCCATGAGCTCCTGCACTGACTTTCCATGCTTCTGGATATCAACTTCACTCTCCCAATTGGAGTACTCGGGGCATTGGTTAAGAGAAACGTCATAGCAAGCCACTCATACAAACCTTCATTTGTTTTAAAGGTTGTCCTCCACTCATCACCTTCTCTCATTCTGATCTATTGATATCCACTTTTCAAATCTATCTTAGAAAATAAATTTGTTCCACTTAAACATTCCATCAAATCATCTATTCTTGGCAAAGGGAATCTATAACTGATAGTGGTCTTGTTGATGGCTCTTGAGTCTGTACACATTCTCCATCCTCCATCTTTCTTTGGACTCAACACAGTTGGTACTGCACATGGACTCAAGCTCTCTCTGACCAAACCCTTGTCTAACAATTCCTGAACTTGGTTCTTTACCTCCTCATTCTCTCGAGGTGTCAGTCTGTATGTTTCTTTGTTTGGTAGACTTTCTCCTAGTATCAAATCAATATGATGGATGATACTTTTGATGGGTGGCAATGAGTTAGGTAGTTCATCCACCACTATGTCATCAAAATTATCCAACAATAACTGAACTTCTTCAGGTAAATCATCCATCGAAGTAATAGTAAGTATAACTTTGGGTTTCCTCACCACATCAAACTGCATCTCCTTTTCCTTCTTGACTTCTTTCAGGAGTTCCTTCTCACTCATGAGAAGTATTCTTGTGTTGGATTCCTCTTTCACTTTCATCTCCTCTATTGGCAGCAACATGTGTGTCCTACCATTCTTCTCCAAGGTGTATGTAGTCTTCCTCCCATCATGAATGACATTCCTGTCAAATTTCCATGGTCTTCCCAACAAAATGTAGCATACAACCATGGGAATTACATCACACGGATTTCATCTCTATATCCTCCTATCTTAAATTCAACCAAGCATTGTTTAGTAACCATTACCTGGTGTCCTTTCTGCAACCATGAGACTTTATATGGATCTCAGTGTGCAGTTGTCTCCAGCTCGAATTTCTCCACCATCTCCATGGATACTAAGTTATCAGTGCTCTCACTGTCAATTATCACCTTGCATACTATGTCTTTAGTCTTGCAATATGTCCTAAATAGATTGTTCCTCTGCACTGGATTTTTAACTTCTGCCTCTGGTTTTAAGAGAACCTTTCTCATCATCAGGGATGTTCCATCCTCTACTCCTTCTGCTTCAACATTCCCTCTTTGTGCTTCTGAAATGTGAGCTTCTCCTCCTTCTTTCTTTTTCTCGAGACATTCCCAAGACATGTGCCCTATCTTTCTACAGGCGTAACACCTTATTCCTCCTCTGCCTCTTCCTATGGAAGAGTTTCATCCACCACCCTATCTTCCTCAGGAACTTCCTCCTCTTTCTGAGTGACTGTGTGAAGTTTCAGTCTCGTCCTTGGAGTTATTCACTTTGTCATGAGCAACTCCCTTCCCTTTGTTCAGGACTCAGATTTTACCTCTACCTTGATGGCTTTATTTTCTAGCCAACTTCTCTTCTGCCTTCAGCACGAACTGATAAGCATCCTCCACTATCCTTACCGACATCATGTTGATCTCATCCTATATTTCATACCTCAGACCACTTATATAACTAGCAACTTTCTCTCCATCCCTTTCTCTTTTTCTATCTCTGATGATCAGCTTGTAGAATTCCTCTGTGTATTATTTGATTGTCATACTCTTTTGTCTCAGGTTCTGTAGCCTCCTGAATAGATTGATCTGATAATATTTGGGCATGAATTCAGCCTTCAACTTGGCTACCATTATGTCCCAATTCTTTATCTTTTGTTTGCCTCTACTTCTCCTCTTAGCCTGCAGTTCATCCCACCACAGTGTTGCATGTCCTTTGAGCCTGGTGACAACATGTCTCACCCTTTTCTCCCCATCAACATCTTCAAATTTGAAATATTTATCCATGGACCTTATCCAATCTAGCATCTCTTCAGCATCCAAATTGCCTTCATACATTGGGACCTCTATCTTGGATCTAGCTCCCAATCTAACAATTGCTCTC
>JASDQU010096096.1:18778-39177 GCA_032191745.1 Picea mariana | reverse complement strand
GTCTCAGAGATGCAATACTCTCCCAGACCATTCTAGTCAGATCTACATTAGTGCAGAAGGTTCTATATAGGCACAGGCACAGGAAGAGGAGGAGGGTGCACCATTAGGGGTTTCCAATAAGGGGGGCGCACCATCTTTGGAGAGAGATTCGTTGTAGGAGATTGGCAGGGCCGTTGAGGATTCTATCACTTTGGTTTTCATTACAAGGCCTTGCATGTCAGATCTAGTGCTTTTTGAGATAGTTTTATGGCTCAAATTATTTCTTGAGCAGTGGGGCGAATTGAAGAGAAGGAGGGCGTTTTTGAGATTCAGATCTAGTCCATTTGGAGGGGTTACACTTCAGATCTGACCCTGAGACTTCACCTAGTGACTTGCAGTGTCCTGATCTATATTTCTAGAGAGTTTTAGAGCATTTGGAGGCCTCCTTCAGTAGGGCTGAATTATCTAGGGCTTCAGTCATCCAGTGGGACGCACCATTCAGTGGGGGATTTCAGATCTACAGAGATTGACAGGGATCTTGGAGATTCAGGCACCTGGGTTGTTCTTACCATCAACCGATCTATCAATTGGCATATTTATTGGGGTGATTGGACACTTTTGGCAGCAGGGTTGAGTTATTGAGGGTTTTAGCCTTCTATTGGAGCGTGGCATTCTTCAACTGGAGAGTTTGGCATTCAGATCTTCTTGTATTGATCTTCATTTCTTATTCATCCTTTGGAGGCATCTTTTGTATTAGCGGGAGCATTTTGTAGTAGCTCTTATCTATTGTCTATCTTCTTGGCCATCTGGTGAGCATTCCAGATCGGCAAGTTCATTGTAGCAGGTTTCTCTATTTTTATGAATAAAGAAGATTTGAGATGTTTTGGCTTGTCTATCTTATTGCATATGGTTGAGGTATGTTCCATGGTTATCTCTTTCTGTTATTTTCTACATACACACATATAAACACATCTAATCAAATAGATCAGCAAACTGTTTCACGAAATACCTCACTCATAAAAAGTTTAAAAGACACCAAAACAAGTGATGATCCTTGCATAATGGCTTGGGATCATTACACTGCCATACCAGCCAAACTACCATTTGACATCCCTAAATTCGATGGAAAACTGGGAGAGGACCCAAACAATCATGGAATGACTTTTCACCTTTGGTGCCCATCCAACTCCTTGATGGATGACTCTATTCGTTTACGCCTTTTTCAGCGAACCCTCACGGGTTCCACCGCGAAGTGGTATATAGAATTACCACGAGCTTTCTTCATCGAATTCAACACCCTCGCTATCGCTTTCCTCACCCACTACCAGTTACCGATCTGCTATGAAATAGGGACCAATATTTTGAGTTCTTTCAAACAAACCAAAGCCACTTATATCTCCGATCACATTCATGAGTGGCAACAGAGAAGACGTCTCATCAAACTCTAACTTCCCGATTAGTTGTTGGCAGAGTGGTTCATGAAATCATTCGTGAACAACATCGTTCATGACATCACCATGGGTGGAGTTTTCACGAAAGAACAGGCCATTATTCATGCTCAATACCTTGACCTCATTTACTCACAAATGGGTACTCTTTACGACTTACTCCCTGATGCGCCTCGTCCTTCTACTTCCGCCACTTCAACTACTTCTGCTACTTCTCATGTAGCTGATGGTGTGATTGGCACTTTCCATGCCCAACCTCATTCCATCCAAACCTCTAGAAACAACCCCAAACCCATTTCTTCTAATGTTCAAAATGCTCTGTCTCCTTCCCCTCCCACCAGCAAGACTTCTGAGGTACATGTTGTTCAATCTACCCCCACCGGTAAAAAAAGAAATCCAGAAAGGGAAAGGGTAAAAATAAGAAGGACAAAATAATTCGCAAGCAGAAAGAACCAAAACATCACCTTTTGATGATAGGGATAAGTGCAAACCCCGATACCCTTGTCTTTTCTATGGTGATGATCACTACAGTAAGGATTCTCCATGACGAGCCGAGGTTACTAAGTTCCTTCAAGGGACCACGAAACCACCCACTCTGGTCATATTTTCACAACCCTTCCCTTCTCAACAACAGGCTCAATTGGTCATTCATGACCAAACTTTCCCCTCTAATACATCCTATTTCTTAATGTGTACAGGAGATTCAAAGCAAAAAGACATCACACTTACCACTCGAGCCAAAGATTATCCTTCCTCCAAAGAGACGGTTGATGCAATACCTCCTTCATTGGCCAAACCATCTCCTACAAATCCACCTACCAACGGTCCTCTTAATCTCGAACAACCGAGCCTCAACATAGTTCTTCACCTTCCTCCAAAGGGCGTCGTTCAGAAATCGACTTTCAATCCTCATGCCCATGCTGCCCAAAACTACAGTATTGTTGAAGATCTAGCCCAAGCACCATCTGTGATGTCAGCCCTCAAAGTCTTTCAAAGTTGTCCTATTCAATGAAAGGCATTGTTGAAAGCTATCAGTGGAATCGACCCTACAGATACGAATTTAATAATTTTTTACTTGGAAGATCACATTCCAAGGTTACCCCCTCAACTCGCATTCCAAATACAAGTTATTGTCTTCGACAAAAACATTTGTAGAATAGTTATCGATGAGGGTGCCTTGACGTCTGTCATGTCTATTACCTACTGGAAATCCATCGGATCTCCTCCTTTGACTGAATCCCACAACAAACTCAAAGCCTTTAATGGCTCTGGTTTTAAGCCTTACGGTGCCCTCCCTTCATTGCCAATTACGTTAGAAGGAAAAATGGTCCAAGTTGAAGTGGAGGTCTTTTACGCTCCTCTCAATTACAATCTTCTACTTGGCCATAGCTGGATACGAGAACGTTAGTGTGGGTATTCTTAAAGACTCCTCGTTAATGGGTACCTTCCCCATCCCACCACTCGGTGTTCCACATCCGTCTGTCACCTCGATCAACATGATCTCCACCTCTATTCACAGAACCCCTGCGTCTCATGACCCATGGATGGTACCCAACCCCGACGATCATCTTTGTTACGGTGATGAAATACCTTTGATTCCGATCGAGTCTGCCTATCAGGCCATTCAATCGGCAACCCCTTCTACCCCCTCTCTTGGTGATTTATCTCCAGATCCTTTCCGCGTCATTTTTGCCATAGACCAGATGATTATGTTTGCTATGGAAGACACCCCCTGGGACGATGGACATCATCGTTCCATCCTTTTCCTCGAGCAACACACCATCGAGAGATACCAATGGATCTCGACCCCGTCGACCATTGTCATCATTTCTACCATTCCTGAATCTACACACGATGTGTTTTCTAAAGGGAACTTAAGTAATATCTCACCCACCATCCCCCTCGACATTTCCATAAAACCTGGAATTGTCGAAAATGTGCATATCGGAGCTTTGTGTTCCCCTAACGAAATTGTCACCAACAAATCGCTTTTCAAAGAATTTCATGATGTCTTCACTTGGAGCTATGAAGAAATATCAGGTATTGACCCCTACATTGTGATACATGAGATTAAGACATACCTAGATGCTAAACCCGTCCGGCAACACCTTCATCCGGTCCACCCACGTAATGCTGTCATTATCAAGCTTGAAGTCGAGAAACTTCTCAAAGCTGGCTTTATTTACCCGGTGGCTCTCACTGACTGGGTTTCCAATCTTTTCTCCATCGAAAAGAAACAAGGCACAATCCACATGTGCGTTGATTATAGGGATATTAACAAAGCATGTACTAAAGACAAGTTTCCTACCCCCTTCGTCGACCAGATCATCGACGATTGTACCGGAAGTGAAATATTCTCTCTAATGGATGGTTTCTCTGGATATATTCAAATAAATATCATTCTCGCGGACCAACACAAAACTGCTTTTATTTGTCCTTGGGGAACTTTTGCCTATCAGAAACTTCCTTTCGATCTAAAAAATGCCGGCGCAACTTTTCAGCGCACTATGTCTTACACCTTCCATGATATCAAGCACATCATGTAGCCATATCTAGATGACTTACTCGCTCATTCCATGTGCCATGTAGATCATCCAATACATCTCCGAGCCATTTTCCTTCGATGTCAGTTTTACCATATACGCTTGAATCCTCACAAATGCATTTTTTGCATAGAATCTGGTCGACTTCTAGGCTTTATTATTTCTCGCCAAGGGATCTGGGTGGATCCTTTGAAGGTCGAGGCGATTCTCAATATCCCTCCTCCTTCTTCGCTTCATCAGTTATAAAGTTTGCAAGGGAAAGCAAAATTTCTTCATCGTTTCATCCCGAACTATGCTGAGCTAACTCTTGGATTTATGCGACTACTCAAAAAGGGGTCTGACCACTGCCAACAAAGATTTTGAAGCTTTGAAACTGTCCCTGACACGTACCCTGCTTCTCTTCCCACCTGATTACAGTTGCGATTATTTCCTCTACCTCGCAGCCTTGAATTACACCATCGTTATGGTTATCATCCAGGAGGATGATTCTCAGGATGAAAATGTCATCTATTACTTGAGTCAAAGTCTTACACCTACTGAAACCAAGTATTTACATGTTAAAAAACTAGCCTTGGCAGCTGTCCAAGCAGTTCAATGTTTCTGACACTATATCCTCTCTCGCAAGACTATGGTAATTTCTAACTACAACCCTATGCAGCACATTCTCACACGTCAACTCCTAGGGGAAAAATACTCCAAATGGATCGTGATATTCTAAGAGTTTGACTTAGAATTCAAATGCGCTAAGTCCAAGAAATCCTTATTGTTCGTCGAGTTGATATGCGACTTTCCCTACTCTGAGACGGAAAATGTAGCAGTCGATTCATTACCTGATGAATCCTTTTCTTGAATAGTTTCGATGATCTTTGGTATGGAGATATCATCATATATCTCCAAACCCAGACTTTTTGTCCCAATTTGTCTAGTACTGACCGTCGTTGAATATGCTACCAAGCCCGTCAGTATATTATCCTCGATGATACTCTTTATCGTCATGGGATTGACTTAGTCTTTCGATGCTACCTCACGTTTGACAAAGCCAACAAAGCCCTAAATGACTGCCATTATGGAGCCTGTGGTGGTCATATGTCTGGGTATGCTACTGCCCAGAAGATCTTGCGAGCAGGGTATTTTTGGCCTTCTTTATTTAATGATTGTATACTTGTCGTCCAAAAATTCCATGCTTGCCAGACCTACAACCATAAAATATGGTCACATCCTGCTCCTCTTCACCCTATGGTCTCCGTTGGTCCTTTTGCGAAATGGGGTATCGATTTCATGACATGTCACCCTCACTCGGCCGGGGGGCATGGATACATTATTGTAGCCGTAGATTATTTTAAGAAATGGGCCGAGGCGATGCCGAAATTTGACAACACCGGAAAGACCGCAACATTATTCATATTCAATCACATCACAGCTCATTTTGGTGTTCCTCAGGCTATCGTCATAGATCACCTATCCATGAGTACATGTATTTTATTGTATCATACTTCTTGTGTGTTACTATAGTATGTTTTTTCATTATCTGGTCTCTGCCCTTGATCGCTTATGTTACGTTGTGTTTTGTTTCCAGATGTCAAAGTTTTCGCTACCCCACATTGACTTCGCTGATGGTGCTAGCCATAGTACTCAGAACCTTACTTTTGTTGCTTGGGCAATTTACGCCCCTACAAACGAGCTTATCACTCTACGAGGTGTGTGTCTCGGTCGTGCGACCAACAATATTGCAGAGTATAGCGCCATTATTTAATTGTTGATTGATGATATTTCGCTCAGTATCCGCCACTTGGTTGTACGGCTCGATTCGCAACTAGTAGTGCTACAGTTAAGTAATGTCTATACTATATGAAGTCCTACTTTATTACGAGTATATTTATGAATTCGCCTCTTGGAACGTTATTTTGATTATATTAAGTATCAACACATTCCTAGATATCTAAATACATTGACTGGCGCATTAGCTAACTATGTATTAGACAGGCATTTGGGACATTTATAAACCAATCACATTACATGTATCACACAACACAAGATAAGCCGGTAGAAGCCGTATATATGTATATAACGATCAAATTTTTTTATAAAAAGTTTATTTCCAAGGACCAAAATCTCAAAATTTGAAGCTCATAGCTTCTACAAAATAGTTTCATGGGTGACGCTCACGATAACACACAACTGCCCGGGCCACCCTACGAAGTAGTCGACCAATAGACTCTGACACACCCACAATGTCGCACTGATAATGCCTAGGGATCTCCCCAATAGCCATATTTGGGATGTCATCGATCAACCCTTCTAAGTTCTGCTCCACTTCCTCATAGTCTTCGGCATCCCATCGCGCCACTGGAGTTGCCTCTCCTCACCGCTGAATAGGAGACGTTCCTGGAGGGCGATATGGCCCCACATATGTGTCATCAAAAAGATATTTTTTGATTAGTTCTTGGAGAAACATAAAAACATTTTATATGATAAAAATTACAAAAACATTTAAAAGAACAAAATGCTTACTTCTTACCTAGGTCACCCCACTGAGCATCCTCAGGTAGGGACAAATCCAGATCCCCTCGAAAATCCAAACCAGCATATGTGTAGTCATCAATCATCAACATCTGTGGTTGTAACTAGTCGAAAAATGAATCATTGTACTTGATGATGGGCCCAGCTAAGTGTTGGGCCATGAGGTTGCACCACCTCAGCATCCTCGAATACTATGGAGTTGGTAAACCCCAATCAACCTGTAATCTCAGCAATGGGACCCTCTCGAGAAAGAAGGACACCAAAAGTGATCCGTACCCAAACTGCTTCAAGTTTCCCCTCCTGCACTTAGTCAATTGCCTCTTCATACTGCGAAGAACTACATCAGACCAGTTGAAGACTCATGGCTCTGTGCACTCTATGGCATATTGGAAGTAGCTCTGGAGAGCTATGTGTGGAGCCACACTCCCGACCATGCGTGCTATAGTGAACAAGATGGTTTGCAGGGTCAATTTTTGGACCCCACAAATAGAAACCTTTCCCTTGCTTCTTTCTACCTCTGGAACACAGTAATAGTGACAATACTCACTCATAGGGAGTCCGCCACCTTGGATACCGGTCGAGCTAGCGTGGTACCCACGCTGTGATAACACTGTTAGAAAATAGATATCCTTGATATCTAGGGTCAATGTGTGGACTCCCACGTGAAACAACTGTTGGTCCACGTCCCACATATGAACCAAGTACTCCAACAACCTGATTTGGGCCCTCATGCCTAAAACCCAGAAGAATCTCAAGAGCCCATAGTCTCGGAGGGCAGCAACAGTACTCGAGTCATTCCCGACAATGGCATCCTCCTCCTCATGTTCTCTTTCTCGCCATTCCAGCATCGTGATGGTCAAATGCCTGCATAAGAACCATAAGAGAAGGGTCGACAACTTATTTCAAACCTTGGCATAATTTTTATTGAGAAAAAATCAAGTTGAAATTTCATTTTTCAACCCCCGTAGGTGCCCCTTTAGCACAGTGCAAGATTCTCGCAGGTGCCCTTAAGGCCACCTATGAGAATCGTGGATTCTCGCAAGTCCCGCATGGCTATCCTGCAAGAATGCTCGAGCGCAATTTTTGGCCCTAAAACGAACCCAAAACCTTGAAAATTGCCAATAAAAACTAAAACTAAACCATGGAAAAGGTAGAAGATCAAGAGCTTACCTTGTTGGCAGAGACGGTTTTCCAAATGGTCTCTTGTGCCTCCCATGATCGAGCAACGAAATTCGGGGGAAAATGAGGTGTAATGGGTAAAGTTCTTGGCAAAATCACAATGAAAATGGTAAAATCCCTTTTTACACATATTTATTCACTTTTTACCATTTTTGTTGATTTTTATATTGTTTTGCCCACAAAACCTAATGCCTAATAGTCCTATGAGTGTGAATTTTTGTAGATATAGTAATTGTGAAGTCCACACAAAGGATTATGGATGTTTTTTATTTTTTGTCGCATGTATGACTGTTTTTTATGGTTTTTAGAAAAACCTCAAGCTAAGTCTTCGTTCGTTCTCGTGCTCGAAAATAGATGAGAACGTAACCAAGTATACTTTTCTCGTCTTTTCGTACTCGTCATGGTAACACAAAAATGACGAACTCAAAGGAGTATCCTTTAAGATCTTTTCATGTTCCATTAAAATGAAAAGATGGCCAAGCAATCTTGTTCTGTTCATGCTTGTAAAAGTATCTAAACAAAACATTCGATGGGTGATAGTTTATCACTTTTTTGGTCCTGTCGAACTATTTTACGAAAAAGGAACTGAGAGAGTTCTCTTTAAGTGTTTTTCAGACTCTCAAAACATGAAAAACCCCCGAGTTTTCTATCTTTGGACTCATTAAACAAACATCGAAAGACCCATAATAGGACCGAGCCACTCCTTCCTAGGGTTCGTTAAACATACTCTGAGGGACTCATCCGAAGGATGAGCTTACATCAACAAGCATATGTTATCCTCCTCAAGATTGCGTAAAAATAAAGAGGTACTCGCTAGAAATGGTGGAGGAAATTTTGGGAAAGGGATGTGTTTTCGTATTCATATTGATGGCAGCAAGCGTCACTCTTGAACATGACACCCCCTATTCATTATTTGAAACCGGTTTGGGAAATCCATTTGTCTCTCATTCGACTTGCTACAAGGTCATATCATGGGTCGTCTCTGAGTCAGTGCTGCCAAGTCCTTGGTCGTGTCATTCATATGTTTAATAGAAGTTCATCCAAACCCTCTATTGAGTCATCCATCTACAGTTGTCCATTCTTACCATGTCGGCCTTCCCTGTGTCTGTTTCAATCTATATTCATACTCTGTTTCACCTTCAAAATCTGTTACTTATTTTGTGTTATTGATGGGGGATACATCAAGGCCCTCCTGTGATGAGTCTTGTTCCATTAACTCCAACTCATTCTCCGGAAACAAGATAGGAAATTATTTGGTACCTTGGAACTTGCATGCCTCAATGGCAAGTTTCCTCACTTTCAATAGTGGGTTTTCATTATTGACCCCTGATTGGGAGGTTTCGTTGAATGTTCGACCTCAACTCATTTATTCACATTCATTTGATTGTACTAGTGTACCTTGGGAGTCATTGACATTAATGGTGATTTCCCTCTCACTTGTTAATGGTTTCATCAATGACCGGTAATCAAGTGGTTTCTACCATGTTCGACTTCAGCACATGTAAACACATGGCTAGATTCGTACTTTCAAGTGACAGGATTGAAGACCCTGGGTCTCATATTTTTTATCTAGGCTGTGATGGAGTATGTATGATTTGCATCGACACATAGATCCACTTTGTATGTCATGTGTCTATGTCGTCTTGATTTGAATCTTCACACATAGATCCATAGTGTATTCCTGGTGGCTATGCAGTATTTTGATGACATGGATCCACGGTGTATGATTGGTGGCCATGACCTATGTTCATGACCTCATCCGTCTATGATCTGAGTATGGGAATGCCTACCTCAGAACTGGTATTATATTCTGCAGATGCTTGGTTGTTTGCAGGTTTTCGATTAGGTGCACTCCTGGTTTCTGACACACACATGCAGTTTACAAAGTATTTCTATTGTCACAGATTTCGGCCTCATACTTTGAGGGGAATTATATTACACATGATTTTGGTCACTTTGGTGATGTCTTAACAATGATCTATTCAGGCTCCCAACAAGAACTTTTTTCTTGAGAAAAGTGGCACCTGTCTTCTGCCAAAAAACATATTTTTAAGATGAGTTCGCAGGCTGCCTATGGTCTAGGGTGCGAGAATCCCTCATTCTTGCAGGCCACCCACACTTAGGGTGCGAACTTCTTGCAGTCTGCTCCATACACAGGGTGTGAACCTGTTTTTAATCTTGGAAAGGAGAAGAGGTCTCAAGGGTTCTAGAAGGGAATCTTCTAGANCTCATTCTCCTATATATTGAAAGATATGGAAAAGGTTAAGCAAGATTGAATGAAGAATTGGTGAAAGAATTGTGTGAAGAACCCTTCTTGGATAGAAGCTTGAAGACTCTATTTGGTCTATCAAGAGGAATTGGATCTTCTTCATGTGAGTATAGAGAAATTGTTTATGTTGGAACCAAGGGTCACTGAAAAGAAGCTTGCAACATCAAGGAAATTAGGTTGTATATTCTACTTTCAATTAATATGATACAGCGACATGTCCCTTTCCCATAAAGTCACTCTTACTTTATTGTGTAATTCCTTGATCATATGCATAAGTTGACATTGAATATATTTTGCTATCTTCACTTTGGTTGGTTTGTGTTGTCTTGGACTTGACTTCATGAGAGCACCGGAGCGAAGTAGGAACAACAGAGACCTATGGAAGTGATATAAACGTATGTCATCTATTCCTTCCTATTAGTAGATTCAATGATTACAATTTAGAGAAAGAGTCATGTCCTGTCCTATTTTGTTCCAGATCTAGGTGGATCTAGGGAGATCTGTTAGTGTCTGCACCTACCAATTAGTTTGATAACAGAAGAAGTTATTTCTATATTACTGACGAGTTCAGGTTAGAAATGTTTGAATGATTTCAAATCAAAGAACAACTAAAAGACATTTGAGCATCTTTGATAATCATTACGTGGTCCAGCTTAAGATATCTTTAGTTGAAAAATGAAATCTGATGACAGACTTCATAAATGAAACCCATGATGTTTAAGATAATGGCTCCAATGTTGTTGACAGGGCCACTGCTGCCAGCACACATCCATATCCTTGACAGGGACGTCAATTAACCCACTCTGACGCCTCTATCCTATCCAAGAAATTTCAAATCAGAATGAAGGATGCTTATGATCAAAAAAAAAAATTACCTGAGAATTTTCTCTAACCTGACATCGCTTCGTTGCTAGCGGGCCCGTTCAGTACCCCGACGAAGTTGTCTTGGCATCATGCATGCATTTACCTACTGCCACCAGACCTTTTCAGTATCCCAATGGGTTTGCAAACACTTCCCATGACTCTCGAGAAAATTACTGATATAATTTATAGATATTTAGAAGAGTGGGGTGATGCTGAAGATTTCAGTCTTTGGAACATTTGTTATTTTCTGGCTCTTTTTAATTTTTGCTTGCTAACTTTCATCATGGTCTAAAAGTAGTTCATTGATGAAACTAATTTTTTGAGGACAGAGAGGCATCCTTGAGTTTCTTTCTTAAAAGAAGGGACAACATAAAGATCTTTTAATGATAGTCATGTTTGCTCTCAAATGCAAATTGAAACCAAAAAATCAATTCTCAACAAAAAAAAATCTTTAACTAGTCTACCATTTTTTTTTTAAGAAAATACAATAGTTGATGCTCTGACAGTCCTTGATAGTTGTTTAGAGATGAAGCATTATGTTCTCCCTTCTGAACTAGACCGTAATACAGGCATGTTTGACCCAGAAGGCCAAAACAAAAATAAAATAAATGAAAAGGAAAACCAAAACAAACCAAAACAGAAAAAATATGTACAAAAGGTGTATCTAGGATTTGTCAGGCGAAATACTTCTTGAGAGCTTGGGCATTCACTGGAAAGGTGTCTGGTTGTCCCTTTAAATTCTGCAGGCGGAAAGAACTAGAACCTAGTTTTTCGATGATTAAGAAAGGTCCCAACCACAGGTTTTGGAACTTCGTATGTTCACCTTTCCCCTCACGAGGTTTATCCCACTTGAGGACAAGATCACCTACCTCAAAATTCATGTCCGAGGCAGAACTCGAATCAAACCAGTTTTTGACAATATGTTGATGTTGATCCAGTTTTTTTTTCGCTTGAGTTCTTACCTCTTCTAACTTCAACAAAGAATTAATCTGACTTTCCAAGGGAGGACAATCTTCTTCCTGAACTTTCTGGGATAGTTGCAGAGAAAGAAGCAGAACATGCAGAGGAAGAATTTCTTCTCTTCCGTAAACAAGAAAGAAGGGGGAATTACCAATAGCGGTTTTTGGGGTCACCCTATTAGCCCATATTGCATTGAAAATTGTGTTGTGCCAGTTTTTGTGGTTTTCAAAAACTGTCCTCTTGATGATCTTGATCAAGTTTTTGTTTGTCGATTCTGCTAAACCATTTCCTTAGGGGTAATAACTAGCAGAATATTTCAGTTTTATCCATTTTTCTAAAGCAAAGACACTCATATCGAGGGATGATAAATAGGAAGCATTATCGAAAACCAGACATTCAGGAATACCAAATCGAGTAATGATGTTTGAATTGAGGAAAGATATTACCTGACTGGTGTTTACCACTTTTAATGGTGCAGCCTCNGTTGTAATGATGTATTTATGTTGTGAGGAGGTGGGGTTAATTGGGCCAATGATGTCAAGACCCCATTGTTGAAAAGGGAAATCCACAGAGATAGGTTACAGCGGGAATGTTGCCTTCTGTAGTCGTCCAGAAGCCTTTTGACAGATTACGCATTTGCGACATAATGTATGGGCATCTTTGAAAAGCGTGGGCCAATAATACCCTGCCCTTAATACTTTGTGGACAGTAGTGTCTCCACCAAAATTTCCACCAACTTCCCCTGCATGCAACTCAAATAAGACTTTATTTTCTTCATCTCTTGCTAGACAACGCATAAGGATTTCATCAAAATTTTTGTGAAATAATATACCATTCACAATATGGAAAGGTGAAGACTTTAATCTCAATGCTCTCCTCTTTTTTGGATCAAGGTGACGAGGAGATGAATCGTGTGTTAGATAAAACTTAATGTCATCATACCAAGGATTTGTAGGATTTTGTACACAACAGATTTGACTTTGATTATGTTGATCTTCAATTAACACATCAGTTTGACTTCGTTGTTCTTCAACTGAATCAATGACTAATTTACATAGACCTTGGCCTCTAACAATTTGTGTCGGGGTGATCTCAAGGTCATACTCTTGTAAGGATGTCACCCAGTTTGCTCGTTTTTCACCCAATTCTTTCTGTACTAAAAAATTTCTAACAGCAGGGTAAGGAACAATGACTTTAGTTCTAGATTTTAGTAGATATGATTGAAAATGTTTTACCGCTTTAAAAACAACATAAGCCTACTGATCTATAGCTAGATAATCAAGCTCTGATCCCTTAAAGGCTGAGCTCATAAAGGCAATGGGAACTTTGTTTTTTTCAATATTATTTTGGGTTAGTACAGCGACATAAGATCGATCGAAGGCAAACGTGTCAAGAGTGAAATCTCGTGAAAAGTGAGGGCTCATTAGGGATGAAGCCTCCACTATGCATTTTTTTTATTGAGTTAAAATCTTGACTTTCTTGAGGTCCCCAATGGTATTGCACATCCTTTTTTATTAATTTTTGTAATGGCCTCACCATCTCCGAGAAACTCGGAACGAACCTTCTGACAAAATTTATCTGACCTAAAAAGGATTGCATAAATTTTTTGGAAGAGGAGGGAGGGAGTTTTGAAATGACTTGAGTCCTCTCGGGGCCAATGATCATCCCTTCATTGGATACTATGAATCCAAGCAGCTTGCCTTGTTCCACTGCAAAGACATATTTTTTAGGATTTAGAGAGATGTCGTACTTACGGCATCATTGTAAAACAGATCTCAGATGGGCTAAATGATCTCACTTGTTCTTGGAGAAAATAGTGACATCATCGAGATAGACTACTACAGATTGATTGATTAGACTGCGAAAAGCGATATCCATCTCTCTGAAAAGTGGCACCGACATTTATAAGCCCAAAGGGCATCTTTCTATAAGCATAGGTACCCCATGGAGTACAGAAAGTGGTTTTCAGCTGGTCTGGAGGAGACATGAGGACCTGGTTGTACCCTGAAAAACCATCTAGTAGAAACAATATTTCAGAACCAGATACCTGCTGGAGAATTTTTTCCATCGGAGGAACAGGGTAGTTGTCTTTGTCAGATGCTCGGTTTAAGTTTTGGAAATCGACACATAGTCAAATTTCACCACTTTTCTTCCTCACAGGGACAAGGTTAGAAACCCACTATGTATGTCTTACTGGAAAAATTATCTTTGCATTCAATAGCTTGGTTAGTTCCTTATTGACCGTTGGTTCAAGTTTTGGGTCCATATTTCTTAACTTATGTTGAAAAGGTCGAGTCTGGGGTTTCATGGGAATGATGTGTTGTATAATGTTAGGTTCAAACATTTTTAGATCATCATATGTCTAAGCAAAGACATCCTTAAATTCTTTGAACATTTTTATAAAGGTTGATTTCTCTTTCTCGAAACATCCCGTTCCCAAATTGATGCATTGTGGATTATCTTTAGTTCCTAGAATTACCCTTTCATGGGTCAAGGAAGAACTATTCATTTTAAAATTTACCAATTTTCTGAATTTGTTATGCAAATCATAAAAATTTTCTAATCTTACCACAGATTTTGAGATAGAATTTACCAGATCTGATGTCGTTTTAGGAGACCTTGGGTCCAATATTATCGTAAAATTGTGGAGGTCTTCATCATGGGTGCCTTCATCGATAACCACACCTCAAAAAGTGTCCTCCATGTACAGGAAACTGATGATTTGTTGATCATCATCGAACACTCTCCAGTTAGTTCTGTTGTCTGGCACTGATGGTCTGAAAAACAACTCGATCGAAAATGCGTTCAAAGAAAGGCCTTCTGCGAGAAAAAATTTGGAAGCAACATTAGCTAACAAGTCCACCTCAAAATTATTTAATCTTGGAATGGATTTAATGTTAAATGCAGAAAATTTGTGCATTATATTCCATACCTCAGCTTGATAAATTTTAAGGTGTGGCGATAGGAAATGAATGGAATTTTTTAACTGCCTGACTACAATTTCTGAATCACCAAATACCATTAAATTCTGTATTTTCAAATCTAGTGTCTTTCTGAGTCCTTGCAGAAGTGCCTTGTATTCAGTCGTGTTGTTTGTGCATTCAAATTATAATCGGCAAGCGATCAAAGTTTTGTTATCTATTGGGTAAATGAGCACACATCCTACACCAACTCCTTCTTTAGATTTGGATCCATCGAAGTAGAGAGACCATATGTGAGACTCATCAACTGTACGTGACACATTAGGGAGAACTGTCAACTATGTGCATGCCATGCATTCTAACTGTTGTTCCAGGTTAGTAATGATAGAAGTTTTCGCCATGAAGTTACCGAAAAAGGTGTTCATTTCTTGCATTTCAGGTGAATTAGCGGAAGCAGTAAATTAGCGTCATTTAAATCACTGACAGTGAGTTTGAGGTAACGCTCACAATTGATCTTGATTCTATTAGGCTTTCCAATCTCCGACAGCCACAAATGGGACCAGTATGTCGTAAAGTAGCCATGCAACTGTTTGGACCAATCCATGCTTAAAAATAATCCATATACTTCAGGGATGTCAACGACAATGATATCAATAATCTGGTGAACTTTAGGATTAGAGGATAGCCTAATAAGGACATTTTTTAATTCACCTGTCACTTTAACGCTGGTTCGATCAAGCTGAATAATTTTCAGACTGGAAGGTTGAACTTCAACATTGATTTTTTTGCAGACAAACCAAGCCTTTACATTTGATGATGCGCTAGAATCTACCATACAATTATGTACATTCCTATTGAAAATTTCGTAGGTCAACAAAAAAGTTGGGACACTTTTACGAGTATTGACAATAGAACTTTGTTGGTTTTTAGTCGCAGTCCCTGGAATTATTTTATCTACATTTGTTACACTTTTTACAGCAAGGTCTCTTTTATCCAAGAGTTCTAGTGTTGTTTTAGAAGGGACCTTTTGAGGTGTTTTAGGGTTGATTTATGCTAGTTTCCTGCTGTTCAGATTGTTGTTTTTAATGTTTTCCGCAATGTTCTGAAGCATCTTTTGCAGAAGAAAAGGAAATTTCAACAATTCATAAACATAAATATTAGCTCTAACTTTATTAAGGTCTTCAATCAAATCGTATTCTAAACTTGGGGTTGTTGAATTTTGTTTATTTTCAGTCAGCTTAAACTGTTTTTGGGGCGCATTAGTTCCAATTTCAGAAGAGGGTTTATTCTGGTTTTTTCTTCAGGTATTGTAAGGATGAACCATTTCAAAATTGGCTTGAAAGATGCAGTCCGAAAAATGTCCGAAGATGTTGGGAGAGGATTCATCCTCTTCCATTGTTTCTTGTTCGACCATGTCTTTAGAAATCTCAAGGGAAACTAAGTTATCATGAGCTTCAAGGATTGTATGTATAGAATATTGTAGGCTTTCTAGGTTAAGGCCTTCAGAGTTTAAGTTGAGCCAGTTTGAAGGAAAAGGTTTTCTAAAAGGGGCTTCGTAAGATCCTTTGCTTGAAGAATCTTCTTCAGCTGATCTCCTTAAATCTACGACTTGATTTGACAATTTTTGAATGACCTTTTGTAAACTTTCTAGATCTGAACTCTCTGATTGAGTTTTGGTTTGGGGAGGTCTAGGAAGAATTTATATTTTCTTCTTGGAAGATGGGGTAATCTCTGCCTCATTACTGATATTATCCTTTAGGCTTAGAATATCTTTCTCAATTTGGCTCGCCTCCTCGAAGGCTTCCAATAACGTTGCCTTCTTAGACATTTTTACCCAGATTGCTATATTCTGGTGTAGAGCTTTGGTGTAGTATGTGACGATAAGATTTTCAGCAGGCATTGAATCAACGAGAATTTGATTCTTTAACGTGAGAAACCTTTTATTAAAATCTTTTATTTTTTCCTTAGGGTTCATCTTTAAGCTAGAGAGTTCCGTGACTAAGACTTTAAGAGATTTTTCATCTACGAATTTCTTGAGGAAACAAGACTCGAACTTATTCCAAGATATAATGGTGTGGGGTTGTTGGGTAAAATACCACGTAGAGGCATTTCCTTTGAATGTATATGGAAAAAGTCTACATACTACATCTTCATGTTCTACGGTTCGGAGTCTAATGGCTAGCATCAATTTTTTTATGTGATCCTCAACAATTTGCTTAGAATCTGGATCAAATTTAGGGAGCCATTTCTCCAGATGTTTAGCCAAAGGATGCTGGGGTCCAGGCATGGACACAACATCTTGATTGAGCCAGGGCCTGGCGGGATTGTTTGGATTTGTCATGGGCATAGGTGGTGTTGGAGGCTGAGATGAAGAACTACCTTCATCGAATGATTCTTCTCCCGAAGAGGAAGGGGATGAAGGAGGTGGCGAAGGTGGGATACCAAATCCTTCAACTGTAGGAGTGAGGATTTGATCTAGATCCATAGGATTTATGGTGCAGACCCCCTACCTCAGTAGGGTCCACTGACCTCCCGGTCTCTGTATCGCTCTCTTCCTTGAGCCGAAATGGCTCTTCAGGATCCTACTGGAACCCTTTGAACAAATCCAAAGGTCCCTTTATCCTCTGGCACAGGTCTTGAGAAAATCTGCGCGCGCACCCCCTTTTCGATGCTCTTCTCTGTTATAAACCAACACACACCTCGGCGTTGATTCCTTTCCAACTAGCCCCTTCTTATCTGGTGACCTCGGGTTATGACCCATGGCATAAACAACACACCTTTCGTGTTTCGGGGTTTCAGGAATCCTGCATGCGAGCTCTCCCAGGCTCCTTGTCCTTCGAATCATCAAACCCCGAAATAGAGCCTAGCTCCCACTAGCTCCTACCTTCACGCCTGACTCATATGACCTCCACCCCGTGACCAGCAGCTAACATCCAACCGACTCCCTAGTTTTTCGCGTTTCGGCAATGCGGAGGGGTTAACTCCTTGTCCCTCCAACTCCCAGTTGCTGAAAGTCCAAAATCATATCTAATATAAGATCGATAGCTCTGATATTTCCTTGATCTAATGATCTTGGCTCTTTCGAGGTTTCACGATTTGGGGAATCACGATGCAAGGGTCCCGCTCCTTTTTCCTTCGAATCCCCAGTTGTTGAAACGCCGAAATGTCTTGGTGTTTGATCAACGGCTCAAATAACCCCTGAGATATATGGTCCATGTCCGGCCTTGCTATTTCACTATTTCACGATTTGGGGTTTTGGGAGACAAGGACCTCTATCCTTCCAACTCGCGATACTTTAAATTGTGATGTGGACCAATTGTCCAAATCTGCCTGTGATCGATGGCTTGAATCTTTCTGGCCTTTCCCTGAAATCTTGACTGCTTTCCACATGTCCTCCTGTGGACAGTCACGATGCTTTCGAGATTTTGTCAAGTCCTCTCCTTTGCTTCTACGAGGGTTAAACCTCGTTCTCGTATTTTCGGATCCAATGGCTATCTTTCCTTTATGTGAGATCTGACGACTCAGATCCTTCCTCCTGTGCTTTGAGACTTTGAATGATCCCACCGTTATCTTTCGTACAACTTCACCTAGTCCAAAGGACTACGACTACTTGTACGACATCTGACGGCTCAAATCAAATCTTTTGTGCATCTCCCAAGGACTAAGCCCCATACATGTATCTTTGATCCAATGGCTCTCATGCCACTACACTCCAGATCCAACAACTGGCGCATTTTCGCAGTTTCATGTCTCTAGGAGTTGAAAGACTCTCCCTCTTATGTTTCCCAGTTCGTGAAATGCCAAAAAATTAAAATGCACACCCCTTACTTCGAGATCAAAGGATGTTGATCCTCGCTCCAAGATCTGAAGGCTTAGATCTGATCAACTCTTATGTTCGCTCCTCCTGTCTACTTGGATTTAGATTCAACGGTCTAGATATTTCCTCCCAGTGTTGATCCAACAGCAGTTGTGCTCCTCCTCCTGAGCTTGCGCCTCTTCCCTTACCTTGGAAGAAATTTGATGCTCAAAGGTCTGGGCCTTTGATGCTTCCCTTGCGAGCCCGGTTCCTTTGGGTCTCGTCTGCATTATAGAAACACTTCTCCTCCTGAGCTTAGTCAACTCAGAAACCTCGAAAGGTTTCTTGACCTTCTACTCCTTTCTTCTATTTCTCTGTGCACAAAGGCACTGTTCTTCCTGAGCTTCGGGACTTAGAATAATTCCACCCTCGCACACTCCTTGTGTTGCTGAGATTTCCTCAATCTCAGGTCCAAAGTATTTCTTGAAAAGAAATGCTTCACGCCCTCTTGGTGCTCCTTTGCTCAATGCACACCTTGCAGAGCCTATAGAGTGTTCAGTAACTCTTGTTGTCTTCGAACTCGACAAAGAGTTATTCTCGTGCACACTTACATTGGCTCAATCACTACCTGGCAGAGCTTCTACAGAATCTCTAGAGATTCTGTCTCTTCTCTTTGTGCCTTCCTCTGCACAACTCATCCTCCAAGGTGTTCAGGGACCTTGAGGCTCCTCCTTGAGTCTGTGAATCTTTCTGGTGTGCACTCCTTGCATGTTCTTTCTGACTCCGCAGAGCTCAGATTGAAACCGACAAACTCACAAACATATAGTAAAATCTATCTATAATCTGTATCTATAGCATACAAGTGACATTCAAATGCATAAACAGACATAGACAATTCATGGGCAGGAAAAAATGCTCTTTGTATTAATCTTCAAATGTCTGTACAAAATGTGTTTTTACAAAAACTGGACTGCTATAGAGTCTCAGTTCTCTCCCTCAAGATCTCTCTACCTGAAAATTCTTCTATTCTCCCTCTCCACTCTACTCCTCCTGAGACTCATTACAAAAGAGGGCTCTCTTGATATTATCCTCATACACCACCTTTGTGCTATCACTATCTCAGAGCGGCTCCTACTCCTACGGCTACATTACACAAAAGGAAGTCGCAAACCTGATTGATCTGGACTTAGCTACAAGTAACCGTTAAAGGAAACCTCGACCACTACCTGTACAAATGCATGATCTGGTCTCTATCAGCCTTACAACATTAAATTCAAATTCAAATTTTGAAAAATGAGAGGGTTGCGCCTCTCCCTTTCATGAATGTGCGCTGGATTTGCTGGCTGGATGGCACTTATGCTGAGTTGGAGCGATGCTCCTGCATCAATTTAGGAGAATACCAGTGCCTTCAAGTTGTTCTCTAATATCAGAGAAATCAAACGGTTGATTCAGTGGCCGACCTGGTTGTTTGATATAGGCCAAAGCACCATGTGTCTTCAAAAGTGATTGACGAACAATTTATTGTACGTCAGACCCTGGAGGGTTTTGTGTTACTAGCTCAACAATAATCTATGGATTTTCGTTTGAGGTGGTTGTTGTTTAAGAAGTAACATTGTCATTAGAACGACTTCTTGTTACTATAGGGGAGCGAGTGTGTGGGGGAGGAGTCTTGCGACCTCCACGTGCCATCAATCGTGTTTAGGCCCTCCTTCTAGCGCCATTTGTTGATGGGCGAAAATGACCGTCCGTCAATTGGAAGAACGAGTCCAGTCCGGGGTTGTCTAAATAACCCAAGTCGTTTGGTATAACCCGTTCTGACGGGTTTAATGGCTCTGTTGGCCAATCTAAAAGTCATAGAAGAAACAAATAAAAGAAATAAAAGAGTTAACTATTAAATAACCACTTAATATATATATATAT
>JASDQU010096095.1:0-13534 GCA_032191745.1 Picea mariana | reverse complement strand
CTGTTCTGGATTGTTGATAGGTGAAACTTCAGCCATGAAATTTTCAAAGTAGGTGTCCATCCCTTGGACTTCAGGTGAATCAGCCGGAGATGTATATGGTTCATTGGGGTCATTCAAGTCTGTTACTGTGAACTAGAGGTAACGCTCACGATTCACCCTGATCTTGTTAGGCTTGCCGTTTTCTAGAAGCCCTAAGTGAGACCAGTCAATTGCGAAGTAACCATGTAGCTGCTCCGACCAGTCCCTGCTCAAAAACATACCATACACTTCTGGAATATCCACCACAATTATATCAATAACCTGATGAACCTCAAGTTAGATGATAATATAATCAATGCATTTTTTAACTAGCCCATAACTTTAACATCTGTTCTATCAAGCTGTATGATTTTCAAAGAAGATGGTTCTACTTCAGCGTTAATCTTTTGGCAGACCGACCAGGGCATCACATTTGACGATGCTCCTGAGTCAACCATACAGTTATGCACATTTCTGTTGAAGATTTTGAAAGTTAAAAGAAAAGGAGGAACATTCTTGCGATTACTTAGAGTTGTAGCTTGAGGTTTCTTACTCGCATCCTCTAAGACTACTTTATCTGAATTATTTACACTATTTACACTGTTATTTACATTATTTACAGGAGTTACAGGAAGGCTTCCTTTATCTTGATTATCAGGATTTTTTTTTGTGGAAGTCTTCTGCGGAACTTTGCTTTGCACAACCTTATTTTCATTTGAATTACCATTCTTGCCATTGTCTAAAATATTCTGCAACATCTTCTGTAACAAAAATGGAAATTTCAACAACTCATAAATAGAAATGTTAGCCTGTAATTTCTTGAGATCTTCAACAACATCATAATCTATTTTAGGGCTAGCATTACTCTGTTTAGTTTCTACCGATTTATATGGATTTGGAGGTAAAGTTGTAGTGTTCTCGATAGGAGGTTTGTTCGCGGTCTTGCTCCTAGTATTGTAAGGGTGCACAGTCTCAAAGTTAGCCTGAAAGATACTATCCGAGAGGTTACCAAAGATGTTTGGAGAAGACTCTTCTTCTTGAGTTGTTTCCTTCTCAACTTCCTCTTGAGGGATGTCAGGAAGGATCAAGTCATCTTGGGCTCCTAGAATTGTCTGTAGAGCACATTGCAAAATTTCTAGGTTCAAGCCTTCAGGGTTTGGATTATGCCGGTTTGGGGGAAAAGGCTTTCGGAAAGGAGGTTTGTAGGGTCCTTTACTCGAAGAGGCTTCCTCGGTCGACCTTTTTAAGTCTATAACTTGATTAGATAACTTTTGTACAACTTTGGTTAAGTTTTCCAAATCAGAGTTTTCAGATTGAGTTTTGTTTTGTGTAGGTCTGGGGAGAATTTCAATCTTTTTCTTGGAAGAAGAAACAGTCTCAGTTTCGTTGCTAGAAGAATCCTTAAGACTAAGAATGTCTTTTTCAATTTGCGTATCCTCTTCAAAGGCTTCTAACAACGTGGCCTTTTTGGATCTTTTCACCCAAATAGCTATACTTTGATGTAAAGATTTAGTGTAGTAAGCTATTACAAGGCTTTCTGCTGGCATAGAGTCTGCAAGGATTCGATTTTTAAGTGTTAAAAATCTTTGATTAAAATCTTTAACTTTTTCTTTTGCATTCATTTTTAAGTTTGAAAGATCCATGACTAAGACTTTCGGAGGTTTGCCATCTCCNTAATCAAAGATTTTTAACACTTAAAAATCTTTGATTAAAATCTTTAACTTTTTCTTTTGCATTCATTTTTAAGTTTGAAAGATCCATGACTAAGACTTTCGGAGGTTTGCCATCTCCGAATTTTTCCAAAAAGCATGACTCAAATTTTTCCCAAGACATTATAGTGTGAGGCTGCTGGGCAAAGTACCAAGTGGATGCATTACCCTCAAAGGTGTAAGCGAACAACCTACAGACGAAATCTTCGTGTTCAACATTACAGAGTCTGATGGCTAACATAAATTTTTTGATATGATCTTCAGCTATTTGTTTTGAATTGGGATCAAACTTAGGTAGCCACTTCTCCGGGTGCTTAGGTAAAGGATGTTGGGATCCAGGTACAGCTACGGCATCCTGGTCCAACCCAGGTCTAGCATGGTTGTTCTGATTTGCCATTGGGGTAGTGGGTGAAGAAGGCTGAGAAGGTGGATTGCCTTCGTCAGAAGAGGAATCTCCTCCTGAAGAGGAAGGAGATGATGGAGGAGGTGAGGAAGGTGTTGAAGGGGGTATCCCAAATCCTCCTGTAGTAGGATTTGTGTTCGGATCTGTAGGATTCGTAGTGAGGTTAATATCACCTAACTATTTTCTGATATCAGAGAAGTCTAAAGGTTGACCCCACGGACGGTTTGGTTGCCTAAGATGGGCTAAGGCACTATGTTTTTTAAGAAGAGACTGACGGATAATCTCTTGGGTGTCACCACCTGTAGGATTAGGGGTTGATGGCTCAACTGTGATCTATGGATCTTCGGTTGAAGTAGTTGCTATTTGAGGGGGGATATTATCTTGTGAACGGATTCTAGTCACTATGGGAGTGCGATTAGGTGGAGGAGGAGTCTTGTGACTGCCTCGTGCCATCAATTAAGTTTAGGCCCTCCTTCTAGCCCCATTTGTTGATGGGCGAAATTGACCGTCCGTCAACTGGGAGAGTGGAACCGGTCTGGGGTTGTCTAAATAACCCAAGCCGTTTGGAATGGACCACCCTGACGAGTTTAACGGCTCCGTTGGTCACTCTAAGGTCTTCTAGGAAAACCAAAGAGAGAATTGATCTGAGCTAAGTAACCTAACTAAAGTAAATAAAACAAACTAAACTATAACTAAATACAAGAAACTAACTAAAATAAAGGAAACTAGAAACTAATAAAACAAAGAAAAGGAACTAAAACACTATTTATTCTATACAATCCACTAATTACTTATTGTAATAACTCAAATCAAATATATAATTATCAGCTACTATATTTCTTATTCACAAATGTACACTATGAACAACCTACAGATTTGATTAAAACCTGCAAAAATCATGTGCATTCTACCCTAAGACAGCCAAGAATCTCCTTTTTGTTTTTTTATATTTTATGAAAAAGAAATAAAACTACTGAAATTAAACAATCTAATATAAATCTAATTAAACTACTTAATCAAAACAGTAAACAATAAACTAATTGACCTGGAAACGCTCCAAGTCTGCCCTGTGTGTGATAACTTCTAAGCTGGTCGGGGAAGAAATTCACACCGTTTAGTCCTTAAGCTTTTCATAAACGATCAGCTATGCTGCTTCTTGAAGTGTTTTACAGGACAAACAAGACATAAAATAAAATCATAACAATCTTCTGATGATAAATCTCTGCAATAAGGGAAACCTATTATGCAGAAAACTTATATATAATAATTCAATTTATGTAGAAGACTAAGCTATCATTCACTAAAATGAATTAATAACTGTTATTTCTTTTATCGATTTGGAAGAAACAAGATATAGATAACATTAATAAAATTATATCATTTGAATTTGATTTAGATAGCTAAAGTAATCATAAACCATAAACAAACTGATATACAAAACTTGAAACAAAATGTTGATATATTGAAAAGCAAAAGCTATGACAAAACATCAATTCTGCTCCAGTCTGTAACAGAAATCCATATCCTTGTTCTCCCACAAATGAGGATGAACATTATTACAAAAATCATAAGTATATATAGGTCTCTTCACAAGGTAAAACTTCCTTGTGGATAATATCAAATAGTTTTACACAATCTGGGAGATATCCCAAAATCACCTAAACTAAGGAAATAAAATGTGAGTAGAATCTGTAAAACATCCCCTAACTACTCATCATATCTATTGCCAATTCAAATTTGCCTGCAATAGAACACAAAGATCAAATTAGAAGGATATTTTATTAAGAAAACAATAAAAAATCAACTTCATAGACTTAGCTACAGAATCATCTGATTCTGTAGCTAGTCAAGAATAGCTAACAGGACCAGATCTCAATCAAATCAAATCAAATCGAATCAAATTTTAATAATCCCCAAAATGAATTACTCATAATTCAAGTGAAATTATCATTTTAAATCAAATCATCAAAAATAAATGAAATTGAAACAGAGTAAAGAATGCTCTGTTTTAAGTTACCATAAAACATGGTCAAACTTTGACAAGACTGTTTGGAATTAAACGAAATTAAACAGTGAATCAAATCGAATGAGATATGATATAATCGTAATCAAAACAATAATAATCGAATATGATAGTAAACATATCAAATAATATTTGCCACAACATAACTATAATCGATATCATTGAACACAAAATATATGTTACAGCTGTAGCAATATACATTGATTTCATGTCATTTCAATCAACAGGCTGTAGAGATTAAGCACGAAATTCATTCTGTTTTGATCAAATACGGGAAGGCTGCTATGATATACATCAAAACGAAACATGCGTAACAGTATCGACTAAAAATCATCATCGATTTCAGTTGTTGGGTGTAACATAGTCAAAATCGAACATCATTGATAACCACAACGGGCAACAAACAAATAAAATCGGGTCTGGGCTAATTATAGAACAATTCATCATCCTGGGCATGATCATTTTGTTTTACAAATCCATTCGTAACAAAAAATACACTGTCATTCCAATTCGCACAAGAACAGGGTCGACTGGCCTCAACGAATTGACTGGCTAGAAGTTGAATGATGGTTATGATTTGTATCAATTCTCGATATAAAACAAAACCCTTTTTTAAACAAAATCCAAACCGTATCCAGGCTGGTCAAAGCGATAGGTAAATTAAATTGTAACAGATAACCATGTGTCTCATAACCAATTCAGATCACTGCATAAATCATGTCTCAAAATAGCTTGTCTATAATAAATAAAACAGAACATTCAATCGCAACTGATTTTAACACAATCAAATCCATTATTATGATTAATAAAATCAAGACCAAATTCAATAACAAAATTCGATTTACCAAAATGAGTTATATACAGCAATGCATGTTTATGTAACAGAGCAGGTCGATGATATACACAAAGTTTATGAATGTGTGATATAAATGGGTGAAAGTTATACCAGCGAGATTGTTGAGGCTATGTCAATTTCGAATTGACAATTGTCGTACCCGACTCGACATTCTTGAATAGAATTGAACCAGTAGTTCATTGCTTCTTGTCAGAGGGTTGCATCTTCGCATTATGACCAGTGAGCTTTGCCACTTGGTCTTCCAAATCATGGATTTTGGATTGCAACATTGGCATATCTAAGTAGTACCTCTCCAACCATAACCCACACTGATCGCATAGTGGAACACCTGGTTGAGCAGATGAGGGTTTCGATGAGTCACCAAGGGTTCCATGAGGTAATTCAATGCCAGGAAAATTAGGATCATCCCGCAGACAAGGTGGTAAATTCTTGACAAAGTCATAAGGAGGTTTGTCACACAAGCCTTCTGAGTAAGGATACTCGTTTGCGAGAAAACGTTCAATCTCTGAATCAGAATCTTCGCTAACCATGATAGGCTCAGGATTAGCAGAGGGTTTTGGTTTATTTCTCGCCATGCGAGAGATTAACCGAGCATTTTTCTTGCCTTTAGAATTAACATTAGCTTTATCTTTAGGCTATTTGGCTGTGGGCTTATCAATTTCGACCTGTTTGGTCACAGACATGGGCAAGTTCATAGGTGGGTCAGGTAGAGGTTTGGGTAGCAACACGCTGTAAGGTACAGGGGGGATAGGTTTGCCTTCGCTTACCATAGATTTATCAACCTGTGGTGGGTTTGACTCTTCAAAGCCATTATGACTAAGAAAATCAACCCAACTGTCACAACGTAACCCCAACTCATAAACCATAATCATTTTAATCAACCCCAAATGGAAGAGACTGGTATCGGCCTGGATGCGCTTGTACCTCTTCGCCATCTTAAACAGACTTCTATGAAGGTAGTGAGGTACATTGAGTTCAAAACCCATAAAATCCATCAATAGACGAAGGTGAAACAAGAAAACGAATCCGTACCTGCCCTCGCAAGTAATGAGTTGCTTGATTATCATTAGCAGGTCGTGCCAGCGTTGTTTTAACATTTTTGCAGGCCATCCTTTGTCTCAGGGTTTCACCATTCGAGATTGGAAGAGCAATGTCCACGGGACATCTTCCAATTTACATTTTTTAGACCACTTTTGTCCTGTAGCAGGCAGACTGGTTGCCGAGCTAAGAAATTGCTCATTAACCTCCAGTTGAACATCCCCAATTTTGGCTCGGCAGCCATCGAATGATAACGCAAATTGTCGAGCCAGGATAGGGTTGTAACCATCGAATTTCTTTATGAACAGGAGCCACCCAAATTTCTCCAAGTCGCTACAAGTGCCATCAAACATTAGCAGTGCTTGGAAACCGTTAGGCTCGGCCCTTACGACAGGAGCCATGGCTTCTGTGCATGGTAGGGTTTGGTTTGAACAATACAAAACGAAGGAGAAAAACGATAGGGCTTAACAGCTACAAGCGCTCAAAGGGGAATGAATCAATGTAATGCGTGTGAAGGTGGTGGGATTACCACCGCCATGCAGTGTATTAATGGTTGGGTACAACGTTGTTCCATCAGTAATCATAACGTTTAAAACACATTAATCGACCAAACCAAATCAGTGTATAACCATATCAACGTGCCCTCGATCAAATGTAGAACCAAAACCATATGTTATATTCATGCGCCAAGTGTATAGTTCAATCCAACATGAAATCCAACATTACCCAACGCACCATCGTATTAATCATTAAAACGTTTAAACCAATGTTAATCCAATCGTGTCATTGCATAAATTCAGACGATCAAACCAAAAGTTTACCCGATCGGGGTTTCATTACTTCAAACTTTTGCCTTTCAACATGGCATCAAAACTCATATATTGATCATGCGCTCATAGAAAAATAGATAACCAATGTTTTACATAACATTATGACAAATGGTTTTATAAAATCGATAATTCAAGAGCTCAAAACAATAAGGATCATATCACATAAAACCAACATCAATCATGACCTTTATAGAATCAAATGTAACCAATAAATCTGCATGCTCAATGGCTTATTAATCAAATAAATCCAAATGCGCAATCAAAGTAAGAGTAGGCCAAGAGACATAGTTTGAAAGAACCTTTGCAGTCATGTGATAAACCAATGGTAAAGTGTCTTTCAGAAAATTAATAAAAGACGACGACAATCCAAACAATGATGGAGGGGTTTCCACACTTTCAGTTGTGAAAAATGAATCGAAACCAAATTGCAATTGTCGCAAAAATGAAACAAATGTCTAGTTTCACAATGCGATGATGACTTGTCGTTTAGAATACAAGAGGTGTAGGCAGATTTTTTTTTTTTTAGGGCAATAAAAAAATGAATTGGCTGCCAACAAGTTGGGATACCCAGCTCAAATAGAGAGTGGTAGCGCGACCTTGTGAGGCGAGATGGGAGCTATCTTTTCTTTGGTTCTGTGCATGGCCCCTTTGAGGCTCAAGGGGACATGGGGCCCCTTTGCATATCAGGGGGACACGGGGGAAGAAGAGTACCCCTAGCATTGGCTAGGAGGTTTCAGTGAGTTCTTTATGGTTAGCAAGTGGGAGGACGTCCAGATTGCCAGTTGACGAGGAACATCTCCAAGCCCAGTTCACTGGTGGTGATACTTTCTTAGAAACATCTCTAGGCCCATATCATCGATGAATGTATTTTATTTATAATTTTAATTGTCATAAGGATGGTCATGTATATCAATTTTATTATATTTTCTTCAGTTGCATTATATGCTCTGTTGTCGATTTTCTGCAATTCCTTAGATGGGTGTAATATAGAAGAAATTTTTTGAAATTGATTTTTCCTCTAAACTCTAAAAACCTTTAAAGGTATTCTTATTGTGCTATTTCTATCTACTTTTTTTAGTCTTATGCTTATATTTCTTCTTTTGCATATTTTTTATTGTTCCCTTTGCTTTCTTGATAAAGTTTAACCTTGCATTCTGAGACAAAAATTGCCCAATGTTATGGTCTCATGCTTCTCTCATTTTTATGATTCACCCAGAGTGCATTTTTAACGTCACGTCATTGTTTTTATTTAAATCGAATGACAGTCCTTTTTGTTGCATAAATAAACTTTTTCCCAACTTGAGCTCCCTTCTAGCGTTCATCTCGCAGATTTATTCTTTGATTGTTTATCCACATAAATTTGGAAATTCTAGTCTTACCCTTAGCGATTATTTTTAGGATAGTACTTACATTTTTCTCAGCAAAGGAGAATCAATAGCCTCCAATTTTTACTTCAAACAATAACATTATTCCTCTCCATTTCAATGTTTCTCCTCTGTGAATTTGGAGGATATAACCCTTTCATTTTCATGGTTTCCCTCTGCATTTTCCCCTTGGATTCTCTACGTTGGGAGTTAGAACTACAACGTCCAAGTCCTAGGATGTGATTGTATGTGATTTGGTCACCTGTTTTATGAGCACATCTAGTATGTGGTTTCTTTTGATAATGCACAGTTGCATTGATTATAGCAAAGCATTGTGTAATGTATGCCATTTTCACCCATCTAGTTAGCCTCTAGCATCCCAAGATTAGCATCGATTATGTGTATCTATGCATTTTTTTCTACAAGACTTGCCTAGAATGCTCACATCTCTCCTCTGTGATTTCCTTAATGCCCAGAACGCTTGTTGGGCTCTAAATATGTTCTAAAAACAACCTTAGTTTAACACTAATTTATCGACCGTGGATTCATCTTCTCTTTCAATAATATCAACAAAGTCTATGCAGATAGCTGTAGAGGTTAAAATCATGTAGTCAAAGAAAATATGAATTTATCAATAATCAAGTTCCTAACACATTCATTAAAACTCTGAAACTAGGATTTTACTCAACCGGATTATAATCTAATCAATAACAAGCTGTGAATTAAAGGCATTAACTAATCTTCTGAATTCATCTAGCTACAAAACAAGAATTGAATCTATGAAAATGCTTAATAAACTAATATATCAATGATTGTTTGACCTGTCGGAAAAGAAAAACTAAGTACTGTAAAATTGAGAAGGAACAACAAATGTAACTTTAAGCGAAAGGAACAACAAATACTAATTTAAGTGAAAGGAACAACAAATGCTAACTTAATGAAAAGGACAACGTATCCAAAAATGAGAGGAATTGCCAATCAACAAACTACAACAATGGGAAATGGAACAACAATTGATAACATTAAAATGAAACATCTATCATTTGTAATTAAATAACATAACTAATTTATGAAAACATCAACACACTCACACATTTATCTTAATTGTTGCAAAGAGATTTAAATCACAGAACTGAAATCAAATTGATATGATTACAGATTGAGACAATAACTCCTTCTGACTGGGCCCATGGTCTTCAGAAGCATTGTTTCTAGAAACTCAGTATGCAAAGATTGTAAAAACGCTCAAGGCATCCATTACTTCATAATTACAATAGACTGCTTGTATAGAGAAATTCAAAGATCTGAATGCTTGGATAATTTTCTTGGATATTTCTCTATGGTTCATCATCCTCTATATACTACAATGATATGGGTAAATTAATCTATCTTGAGGATTGAAAGATCCTCATGATTGTTTTTACTATTTATAAATATTACAAAGTAGAGAGCCAATCTTCCTCGAAACTGCTTTGCGCTTGATTTCCTTGACCTCCAACAGTCTACGCATATTCATAATCTTCTTAGCTATCTTGAGTTTAACCAAAGTTGTCCATTTATGAAATAAAATATGTTAAGCCCTAATATCGGCTCATTACCCCTTAATTGGGGAATATTACATTAGTGATGTTATTTTAGTTATGTCGGCTTTATTCCATTAGTTGTAATTATAACTCCTAGTCTCCTATATATACCAAGGAGACATTGTCATCTGGAATCATCTTGTACTTGAACATTTATGTGGGGTAAAAGGAGGTTGCCCCCTTGAAGAGGCTTATTATCTGAAATTATCTCTTTTTCAAGGCGTTGAGTACTTATTCTAAGGTTTTTCTATGCTATATTGATATTTGGTTCTTAACATATGGTATCAGATCTCAAGGTCTTGGGGTTTCGCTGCTACATCTGAGACATCATGGAATTTTCGATATAAATTTGTTTCTACAATGAATCAGAAGGAACAACTTAGAGTATATTTAGTATATGGATCAAGGTATGTTGGGTTACAATTTCATCTCCTGAGGCCTTATACATTCAGAGATACAACCTTTATAAGATAGGGTTCTGGAATCATCCTGAATTGAGTCATTGCGGAATTTTTGCTATAATTTTTTTTCTATAATGCTTCAAACCCTGAAATCTAGAGGATATTCACAGAAATTAGTAAGTTCTATGTGGTATAAATTTCATCTTTTGGGTCATCTTAAATTTGTATATACACCCCATGGAAGATAGGGTATCTGACTAGTCTCAAGCAGGTGTTTCGGGTAAAAGAATCATAAATTATTCCTAGAGTATCCAAATTGAGTGAGACTAGTTGCATTGGATAGAGGAAAACCCTTAGTAGTTATGGTATGAGTTTTAGAATTTAATATCAATTATTTTGTGTGGGGCATGCTATACAAGTGAGATCTCCTGAAAAGGCCAAAAATTTGCATGTTGTGGGGAAGTTACAGTAAATTCCACTTGGCACATCCAATTTTTATCAGACCTATGGCATTGAAGAGAAGAAATATCAGAGACCTACAAACAATAAAATTTCATACTCAGAAAGGATGAAATTTTGGAGATACAATAAAATGAATATTGTCTAGTAGAACCACCTCAAAATCAAGGCTTAGAGTGATACTTGGCCAACATGCCACCAAAAAGGGGAACTTATACACCAAATAAGCCTCCAGACAATCCTACTTGGACTCTTGATGAAGGTGAAGAAATGTTTAGGGACATAAATGATTTACAAAAGAATACAATAACAAAAGATGAACTACAAGAGATGATGGATTCAACAAAAGCTAAGTTTGAGGCAATAAATACTAAGATGGATGCTTTAAAAGGGGAGATCATGAAAGGATTGAAAAGTTTCCTAATAGAGAGGGCACCTGAAAGTGAAAATGTATCCCATGAAATTCATGATGAGGACACAAGGAATGTGAATCAAGAATGGAGAAACTCCAACTTTGGGTTGAAGACCAACCACGTTCCTAAGATCAATATGAGGAATTTTGATGGCAAGGACCCAATCACATTCATACTTCAGATGGAGCAATTCTTTGATCTACATAATGTGCCACATACACAAAAGGTACAAATTGCTTCTTTATATTTAGAACCTAATCAATTTGTATGGTATCGATGGATTTGTTCTTGCAAATCACTCGTCACTTAGACAATTTTCACGGAAGAAATGATTGTACACTATGAGGATACAAGGAGAAATACCTTCTTTAGCCAATTGATAAATCTCAAGCAAAAGGGTTCAGTAACCTAGCACACTTAGAACTTCCAAAGATTGAATATAAAGGTAACAAATATTCTATATGAGCACTTGATTGATTTATTCATAGGAACTTTAAAGGATAACATTCAACATGAGGTTCACCTTTGGGAACCCAAATCATTAGAGAATGCATTTAGGGTGGCAAGAAATGTTGAAAGTAAAAGTATGGCTATGGCTACTAGAAGGACCAATCCTAACATCTATAGACAGAATAATGCTCCTTCTTCTAAAACACCTCAACCTACAAGGTTGACACCTCAACAATTGGAGAAAAGAAAAGCAAAAGGTTTATTCTTTAACTGTGACAGCAAGTACAGTAAGGGACATAAGTGTGGTGATAAGAAATTATTCTACATAGATCGTGAAGAGGAAGAAGAATAAGAACAAGAACCATCTCAATATGAAAATGTAGAAGCAATTTCATCTGAAGAGTTGACTCCCACGATATCGTGTAATGCATTGGCTAGAATTAGCACTCCTCAAACCCTCAATATCGAAGGATACATCAAAAAGAAAAAGGTAATAGTCCTAATTGATTCTGGCAGTACTCATAATTTCATTCACTATAAATTAGCCAAAGATCTCAATTGCTTTGTATATCCAACGCTAGAGTTTCAAGTAATGATTGTAGATGGAAGAACTATCAATTGCTTAGGAAAATGCAATAAGATCAATCTTACTATGGGGGAATATATAATGAATAGTCTAATGATTTCTATACCCATGGGTGGTGTTGATGTTGTACTAGGAATCTAATGGTTACAATCATTAGGAACAATGGCTTTTAATTTTCAATAACTTTTTATGAAATTTTCATTGGAAGGAAAACAAATTGAGTTAAGAGGTATCATAGGGAAACCCAGTAAGGTGATAAGCTCTAATGGCATGAAAAATTTATTGAAAAAGGGGCATCAAGGCATTATTGCACAACTATGCTCACTAGATGTTCAAACATCTAAGCCATCTATTCCTCAAGATATCCAAGGGATCATTGATAAGCATTCCAAAGTATTTGAAGATATTCCCAAAGGTCTTCTACCCACTCGAAATCATGATCATGAAATTCACCTAATTCCTAGGAGTGTTCCTCCTAACATTAGGCCATACAGATACCCTTATGCCCAGAAGAGTGAAATTGAGCGCATGGTTGAAGAAATTTTAGAGGCTGGCATTATTAGACCTAGCCAAAGTTCTTACTCTGCACCAGTGGTAATGGTATTCAATAAAGATGGCTCATGGCATATGTGTCCAGATTATAGAGAGCTCAAAAAGATCATTATTAAAGATAAGTTTCCCATTCCTGTCATTGATGGATTGTTATATGAACTACATGGATCAATCTATTTCACAAAATTGGATATCCGTTCAGGGTATCATCAGATTAGAATGAAGGAAGAAGATATCCCAAAAAAAACATTCTGAACTCATGAAGGCCATTATGAATTTTTGGTNAACAACTATATGCCAAACCATCCAAATGTTTCTTTGGAGTGAAGGAGGTAGAGTATTTGGGTCATATTGTATCTCATGAAGGTGTCAAGGTAGGCCCTAACAAGATTAAGGCCATTATGGATTGGACGATTCCCAAAACATTGAAGAATATTATAGGATTTTTGGGTTTGACAGGTTACTACTAGAAGTTTGTTTGGCACTATGGAAGAATAGTAGCACCTTTAATAGAACTAACTAAGAAGAATGCATTTTCATGGACTCCAGAGGCAACTAAAGCTTTTGAACAAATTAAAGAGGTGATGTGCAAAGCTCCTATCTTGAATACTCCAAACTTCACAAAAACCTTTATTGTTGAATGTGATGCCTCGATAAATGTAATTGGTGTTGTCCTGATGCAAGAAGGAAGGCCCCTTGCTTTTGAAATTCGACCACTCAAGGGAAAGGACTTACACAAACCCATTTATGAGAAGGAAATTATGGCAATACTACATGCATTGAAGAAATGGCGTCCTTACCTAATAGGTAGGCACTTCAAGGTCAAAACAGATCATGATAGTCTTAAAT
>JASDQU010096094.1:7399-21699 GCA_032191745.1 Picea mariana | reverse complement strand
TCATTTTACAATATATGCAATTCACAAGATAACATGAGATGATAAAAATAGGTCTCCTTCGTATATATATATATATATATATATATATATATATAAACCCATTAAACTTTGAAACTACTACATATCTTTTGTTCTAAGTTATGGTTTCGGGTCTTATGTTTGGAAAGTTGATTGTCTCTGATGATGACATTATTGGTCTCTTTACTCTCCTATCTTTTGTTCTAAGTTATAGTTTCGGGTCTTATGTTTGGAAAGTTGATTGTCTTTCATGATGGCATTATTGGTATCTTTACTCTCCTTGGTGATGGCTTATTTTACTCTATGTTTGAAAAAAAGGATTTCCTTTATCTTTCTGTTGGATTGATTCATGAACTTTGATTGTTTAATGAAATTTATGATACACAATGCATGTTACAACTAGTTTTTAAGATCCTTGTTGAGCTTTCTCTTGGTTTGGTTTAGCTTGGCTTTGACTTGTGATTAAATTTGGGAATCGATGCGTTAAAATTGGAAGGTACGGTTATGATCATAATTCACATATGAAAAGTAATAGGGTTCGGATCCATATATTTTTATCTATATCATTTCTAAACCAAATTAATGAGAAGTGAATCACACTACAGGAAATGAAATGAATGAGTGTAAAAATCAACAACGTAATGAAAGAAAGAAAAGCATGGAAAGGTTAACATAATAACGATATTATAAAGCCTTCACAAAGTCATTAGGGTTCATTTAAATTTTATGTCATTACTTGAGCATGATAAGAATAATACTTCATTGTTGTAATTACTTTAAATTGATTTTAATTGAAATGGAAATAGATTATTTAAATTAATTTTAATTGAAAGGGAAATAGATTATAAAGAAAACATCATTTGGGCTATTCTTCTAACATGCATGATTTTAATTGAAATCTGGGTTATTCTTCTAACATGCATGATTTTAATTGAAATGACAATAGATTATTTAAATTAATTTTAATTGAAATGAAAATAGATTATATAGAAAACATCATATTTTCATAGGAATAATTTTAATGTATGAACCACTCTTTTTATGATTTTTTGAGTTTTACTATCAATGAAGACTTGAAATTTGGATAAAAACTCTAATTGTTGGTATATAATTAGGCTATATGTAATTCATGATTAGACATTTTAGTTGTTTAAAAATATTCTCCCACATATATATTACATTTCTAAAATTATTTTCTAGTCACATAGTATGTCTATGCAATGACATTGTCTGCTACTTTGTTTTTTAGGTTAAAAATTCAAAGAAAGGAGGAAAATAAAGGCTCTACATCTTGAATAGATCTTCTACCAAATCAAAAAATACAAAAAAATTCGTAGAGGAGATCACGGGAGTGAAGATGCTACATTATCGTTGGAGTATATTGTTGTATTAGAGATTCCATGAAATATTAGATTAGATTGTTGTAGTGGAAATGGTACAATATTGTGAAAAAGAGGGTCCGAGATCACAATTGATGGCCATAAGGATATTGTGATCATTCTTGCCTTGAAATTGAGGTGGTAGTTAATCCAAATTGCAAATTTGAGGGGGGGTTTAACCCAGCCTCCAAATCCTTTAAATGATCACTCAACATATTATGAAAGGAGGATGGTGGATGCAGGGGGATTGCAGTGATACATTTCTGTGAGGTTGCAATGCCAAATTTCCACAAAATGCAATGCTAGGGTTCTACAAAATTGCGGACCAGGATGGCAAACAGATTGTTGTGAAAGATAGAATGAGATTGTAGAGAAGAGGTTCTACATAATCGTAGTGTTTGTGTCATGTGATAATTGTGGAATGGAAGACACCAAATGAATATGAAAAGGAGTCATGATATGATTGACCAAGGAAACTATGATATCTGTCAGAAATTGTGCCACAAAATCACTAAGAATTGTGTCGTGAGATGGTAGAGGGGATTTAATTCCTTACTTACTAGATCTTTATAAGATTCGAAGGCTCTAAATTATAAATGAGGAACGTTAAGGACATTTTTTTTCTTATAGGAAGCTCATGTGATGATCCGAAAAATACTTAGATGCTAATAATTTTAAATACAAATAAATATCTACTCGATCTTCAAAATAAAATGATCGCTTGGCGGTTTTACAAATTACATCTAAAATAATTATCTAGCTAATTCCACTTTAATGATAAATGACTTGCAAATAAATGAACTTGAATGAACAACAATAATATAATCACATCCACAATTGGAAAAATCAGAGTTCACCCAATTTGGGTTACCTCTCTGGGTCCACTTCCAATAGAGACTCCTTTTATTAATGCTCAAATGTTTGTGTTTTACAATGACCTTTTACATGTTACTCAAATACAGAAATGGAGTGCACCGTTGAATTATTGATAGAAAATTTTGTAAAATTGATATAAAATACTTGAAATTCCGTTAAGATGACATCTTGGCACACTTTACGGTGTAGCCTCATAAACTTGTGTACTTTTGGGCATTAATTTCGAGACCACTCTGCATTAATTATGTGTCTTATGCCTTGGGATGCATGCCATTAAATAGGGCGCCATTTCTAACCATATTCCAAAATAATTGGTGTTCTTTAATTATAATTTGGTTGGTTTTGTAACCAACCCCAAACTATATGCGAGTTGGTTAGAATTGTTGAAAACGTATGGTAGGTCGCAGGTTCCATTCCCACAGACCATTGTAGAATTCACTGATTTTTTTTATAAGTTACAACTATATGAATTCCCCACGGGAATTTTGGAAACCATATAACATATGGTTATATTGTTATAACACACACACACACACACACACACACATATATATAAGTGTAATATTGTGAATTGTATGGGTCATGTGGTTATGTAACAATATCAAGGGACAAGGGTCGAGGGCTTAGGCCCTTGGCCCTTTGGCCACCATTTGCAACTTAATATAAACTTTAAGTATAATATTTTTCATATGTATATCAAGTGTCATGTGGTGGCACGTTGGTGTGGAGGCATATGTGAAGACTTTAGTGGCTATGGAGGTAATGGGGTCAAACCTTGTTGACTCCATATATTTTAATATGAAATAACCAATATTGGCGAATGAGGGGTCGCCATGTGGTGACCTCTCATTGGCTCTTCCAATGCCACATGTCAAATTAGGATTGACCCAATTGTTTACCACTTTTCAATGGACAATTGGACCACCGAGATTTGTAGCTTTCCCAACCAGCTTCCAATTAAGGGCCACGTGTCACCCTTTTAGTGGTAACACATGTGACCTCTTTATTTTCCTTTGTACTTTGAATTTTGACTTTTTTCTTGGCTGGAACTTTTACCGCTTATAACTTTTTCATATGAGCTCCGTTTGAGGTGAAATTTGCATCGTTGGAAAGATTTCTCCGAGATCTATGCAATGATGGTTTTTTTAGGATGATTTGAATAATTTGAATTTGGATAATTTATGAACCATTATGGACCTCCGTAGATGTTCCAAATATTTCTGGACCTCTATGAGCATTCTTGGATCCTCTTGGATCATTCCTCCCCATTGGAAGAATTTTTGACCACCAAAAGTTTACTCAGAAACTAAGTGAGGGTATAATTCCCTCAGCCTTCTGATCTCCATCCATTTGTATTTTCTTGGTTTTACCCCTTTAAGAGAAAATAAAAAATATTTCATATCACCTTGCTATGAAGCTCTGATCCTTTTGTCGAGAATGAAATCTTCCTGTAGCTCATCCAAATGATCTGGAGAAAAATCATCAAATACTGGAACCTAGATGAATCATGATTTCATCTTCATCTGTAATCCTAGGAGGCTCATAAAGCTTCAAATTCTCAACATTTACCACTAAGTACATTTTCATGTAGGCTGGTAGATCAAAACAAAAGGCATTAGTACCAATCTTATGTAAGATATTGACTGGGCCATATCACATTAGCCTTATCTTTTTACCTTCACCTTTCATTCTATCTTTGCTGATATGTAGCCATACTTGATCACCAACTCCGAACTAATGATCTACCCAATGTTCGTCAGGCCTTGCCTTATACTTGGCTTGGATCTTCTCCAATTTCTCTTGTACTGCTTGGCGTACCTGTTGAATCTTTTGAATGAACCTTTTAGATTTATCTGTATCATCCTGTCCATCTTCTTGACCTATTTCTCCAAAAACAAATTGCATAGGTGATTTAGGAAAGTACCCCAAACACACTTAAAAATGAGTTTTCTAAGTAGACGAATGCACGACATGATTATAGGCATGTTGGATATAAGGAAATTGTTCATCCCATAATTTAGGATGCTTGTTGTAGTATCCTCGAAGTAGATGTACCACTATTGTATTTACCACCTATTTCTGTTCATCTGTCCGTGGATGAAAAATCATGCTCTTATTCAATTTAGTATCCATTAGCTCCCATAAATGAGAACAAAACCTTCCTAAAAATTGAGAGTCTCGAAATGATATTATACATGTAGGAAGCACAAAATGAACCCATACATTAGAAAAGAACATTTGTGTTGTCTGTTCAGTTGTGACTTGTTTCCTGCATGAAATTAGAATACATATCTTGTTGAATCTATCCACCACGACATATAGATAATCATTACCTATCCTGAACATTGGAAAACCCCCTACAAAGTCCATAGAGGTACTTTCCCATGGTTGTGAAGGTACCAGAAGTGGTGTATACAACCCCATTTGTTTTTTGCTAGGTTTACTTGTGGCACACATGACACACCCTTTGATATACTTGGAAACTGTCTCATTCATCCGAGGCCAATAATGATACCTTTGTAACTGTGCTACTGTCTTACCAACCCCAAAATGACCAGAGATGAGAGATGCATGAGCTTCTCTGATTACATTTACTCTTTCATATCTTGGTATACATAATTTTCCAAGATGATATAATAATTTGACTGCTTATTTTCATGATTTAATGCATCATATACTTCTTTAAAATCGTCATCCTTAGCATATTATTCTACATAGATTTCACGTGTTAAAGTATTATACCTGAGTATTGTGGATGCATTAATTACTAGTCTTGATAAGATATATACACCCTTATTATGAATACCCTTCTTATACTTGATTACCAGATGAAACTGTTGTAGAAAACCCATCCACCTGAAGTGTCATGATTTTTGTAGCTTGGTTTGTGACTGCAAATACTGTAATGGTTGATGATCTATATGAATGATTTTCCCCTTTTCCATTAATTAATTCTTCCATTTCTTTACACTTTGTACCAACACATAAAATTCCTTATCATCTATTGAATAGTTACTCACATCTTGAGTGAAAGTATCAGAATGATAACACATAGGTTTATCGCATTGCATCAATACTGTGCCCATGGAATATCCACGTGCATCGGTTTGAATCTCAAATGGATGTTTTAGATCTGGCATTTCCAGAACTAGTGCGATGCTTATCTTTTCCTTCAATGTCTCGAAGGATTTATGTTTCTTTCCTACCCATTTAAATACATGTTTAGCACTCGTTAATGCATGTAGAGGTGCCTCTATGTATGACCAATTAGAAATGAATTTCCTCCAGTACTGTACTTCTCCTAGGAAGTTATTGACTTCGGTCGTAGTAGTTGGCTTGGTCCATTTCAAAAGGACTTCTACTTTTGCAAGATCTATTTTTAGCTGACCATTCCCTACAATGTATCCCAAACATATCAGAGACATTTTTCCAAATTCACATTTAGATAACTTGATATACAACTTCTTCTTTTCCAAAAGTTAAAAAACTTTCCTGACATGCATTATATGATCCTCCCATGTTCGGCTAAAGAACAATATATTGCCTAGATAGACAATAAAAAAATCATCTATGTAGGGCCTGAACACATCATTCATCACTCTCATAAAATTTGTTGGTGCGTTGCATAACCCAAATGGCATAACCAACCAATCGAAAAAGCCTTACTTCGTATTGAAATTCGTTTTCCATATGTATCCTTCTCCGATTTTGATCAAATGGTAACCACTTCTCAAGTCCAACTTAGTGAAATACACAACATTCTTTAACTGATCTAATAGATCATCTATTCTGAGAAGAGGATAATGGTTCTTTACTGTAATCTTGTTCAGGGATTGAAAATCAATACACATCCTCCACGTGCCATCATTATTCAAAAATAAAACAATAGGAGAACGAAACAAAGATGAGCTTGGTCCGATATTTCCTTTATCGATCAGCTCCTAAACTTCTTGATTTCTTCATTCTCAATTACTGATGACCTATACATTCCAATATTCAGAAGAGGAGCATCTTGTTGCAAATCTGCTTCATTTTAAACCTCTCTTTTAGGAGGAAACCCTGTAGGTTCCTAAAACAACTCATCATAATTAGATATGATGTTGATCAACTCCCATTTATGATTTGGATAACAACCTGCTAAAGTATTTGTTATATGTTCTTCTTTCTGTTTCACTATCATGAGAACAAAACATTTACTTACGGTCATAAGTCTCTTCATTTGTCCATGCTCACTAAAGAAACATTAGTTTTGATGCGATGAACTCTGAAAATATATTCAACCCCATCCTTGAAAAGGTGATATTTTTTCTCTTCTCAGTAGAACACAACCTTTCTATCAAATAGATATGGACTACCCAAGACAATGTCGCAAATTTCAATATGCACAACATCTAACTCGACCTCGTCAAAGAATTTAGTTGTAATTGCAAACCTGATCTTACACTACTTTGTTACTTGAAACTTAGCATCGTCACATACCCAACCTAATGGATATGGCTTTGTGTGAGCTTCCATCTTCAATCCCAGCTTCTTAGCAATTTCTTCAGCTATTAGATTTTACTTGAGATCCATTGTCAAATAAAGTATCTACCTTTGTATGATTGACTATAACTCTGACATGAAAAATCTTGCTCCTTTTCTTTTGATCAATATCACTTTACATCTTGGTAGATTAAACTAAATAATTTGAATTGATATATGATATATCTTTTCTTCCTATGGCCATGATCTTGGATTCATTTCCAGAATCATACCCTAGATCCCGATGAGATGATGCAACAATCTTTTTCTTCCCTTTATCATTGAATTTATTTAGTCATAATTATGGATGCAACTTCCAACATTGTGATTCCTCATGTACCTTTCTCTTACAATGGGAATATGTAGGTCTTCACTCATATTACTTCACTGTGGCTCATTTATTACTCTTCCATTTACCTTTCAGTTTCTTCTCGAACTTGAATGGATTCTTATCTTCATTCTCATGCTTACCCTTACTAGCCTCTAGATGTGTAGCTTGTGCTGACACCTTATCAATGTTAGTAGGACTAAAAATTAGAATAATGTGATGAAGATATGAGTGCATGCCACCAATATACTTCATAAGAGTTTCATGAGTATATAGTGGAATACCTAGGGGCAATTCCTTCTTTTTGAATTCCTGTGTATATGCCTGAATATTCTATCCTTTACCCTGTCTTAGATGCTACCACTCCATCATTATCGACTATGTATGTGCCAATGGATAGAATTGTTTTTTGATAGCCTTAGTAAACTTATCCCAAGAAGAGATTACTTTACCTTTTTGAACCAGATGAACTTGCATTTTACTATCCCACCATATTAATGCAGTGCCACTTAGTTGAAGAGTAGCTAACTATATCTTTGCAGCCTTGTCCATAATTCTTTGAACCCTACAATATACTTCTATCTATTTGATCCAATTGTCCAATTTCTTGGCATTCAATTCTCCATCATAGATCGACAACTTGAACTTAACATCCAATTTTAATAAAGGAAAATTATGGTCAATCTTATTTGAGGGATTCTTTTAATGAGAAGAATGTTCAGTTGCTTCAGAAGAAACTGATGATGAGGACGAGGAAGGGGAAGGGGGCTCGGAAGGTCCACCACCTTCACCTCCTCCTTCTCCTTTTACTAAAGATTATCCACTTGCATGATTTTGAATTCTTCGTTCTAACTCATATATTGTTTCTCTTAGTGAATGAAGCGTAGCTCTGATCTCTTCATGGCTCATAGGTTGATTTTCTTATCCTTTTTCAGAATACATCTTATGTCGTCGAAATATCTTTCCAATTTTGAACTTATAACTTAAAATTTTTCCTTTACCAAGTTTGAGTTTGGCTCTTGTAATTTTCCACTTTCAAAATACTTGTCAAACCTGCTCTGATACCAACTTGATCGGAAAAATCCTTATATGCTTATAATTTTAAATACACATAAACATCTACTCAATCTTCGAAATAAAATGATCGCTTGACGATTTTGAAAACTAAATGTAAAATGCTTATCTGTCAAATTCCACTTTAATGATAAATGACTTCCAAATAAATGAACTTTAATGACTAACAATATTATAATCACATACATAAGTTGGAAAAATTAGAGTTCACCCAATTTGGGCTACCTCTTCGGGTCCACTTCCAATAGAGACTTCATTTATTAATCTTCAAATGCTTGCATTTTACAATGAACTTTTTAAATGTTGCTAAAATGAAAAAATGGAGTTCATCATTCAATTCCTGGCGCAAAATTGTGAAAAATTGATATAAAATACTTGAGATTCCATCAAGGTGACCCATCGACACACTTTACGATGTATCCTCATAAACTTGTGTACCCTCGGGCACAAATTTTGAGACCACTCTGCATTAATTATGTCTATTTTTCCTTGGGGAGTGTTTCATTAAATAGGGTTACCCTTCTAACCATATTCGGAAATTAATAGTACGCTTTAATTACAATTTGGTTGGTTTTGTAACCAACCCCAAACTATGGGCGAGTTGGTTAGAAATGTTGGAAATATATGGCAGGTTGTGGGTTCCATTCCCACCGACCATCGTATAATCCATTGATTTTTGTTATAAATTACAACCATATAAACTCCCCATATAGATCTTGGAAACCATATGTTATATGTTTATATTGTTATAAAACACACACACACACACACACACACACACACACAGACACACACACACACACACACAAGTGTAATTCCTGCACGAATTATGGAGATAGCCCCTTTTGTGAATGATATGGGTTATGTGGTTATGTAACACAATTAAGGGCCAAGAGTCAAGGGCTTAGGTCCTCGGCCCTTTGGCCACCCATTGCAACTTAATATAAAATTTAAGTATAATATTTGTCATATGTATATCAATTGTCATGTGGTGGCGCATTGATGTGGAAGGATATGTGAAGACTTTGGTGCCTATGGAGGTCATGGGTTCAAACCCTATTGACTCCATATATTTTAATGCTCATCAAATAACATTGTTCAATGAGGGGTCACCACGTGGTGACCTCTCATTATCTATTCCATTGTCACATGTCAAATTAGGATTGAACCAATTGTCTGTCACTTCTTAAGTGACAATTGTACCACCTAGATTTGTACCTTTCCCAATTAGCTGCCAATTAGGGGCCATGTGTCACCCTTGAAGTGGTGACATGTGTCACCTCTTTATTTACCTTTGTACTTTGAATTTTGACTTTTTTCTAGGTTTGACTGGAACTTTTACCACTTATAAATTTTGCATACGAGCTCCATTTGAGGAAAAATTTGTACCATTGGAAAGTTTCACCAAGCTCTACGCAATGATGGTGTTTTCGGGATGATTTGAAGCATTTGAATTTTGAACATTTTTTAACCATTATGGACCTATCTCTCCTTGGTATATGATTCCAAATGAAAAGGTCCTTTTGGTACATATAGGAGACTAGGAGGTACAATTACAACTAATGCGCCCAAGCCAACATAAATAAAATAACAATACTAATTTAATATTCCCCAATTAAGGGGTAATATGAAACTATTTAGGGATTAACATGCCCCTCCCATTCAAACAAGTTTTTTCTGCAATGCTTGACTAATTATGGATGCTTCTGTATAAAAGACTCATCTTCCCAAGTGGAATCTTCAATAGGTAGTTTCTTCCATTTAATGAGATACTCTAAAATGGATCTATTCCTCAACTGGAGAATTATTTTGTCAATGATAGATTCAGGCTCCAATATGATTTTTCCTTCCTCGTCAAGTTTTGGAAATATAGTTTGAAATGAGATCTTGTCACCTATAACCTTCTTTAAGTATGAAACATCGAAAACTGGGTGTATTCGTGAAGATGCAGGAAACTCCAATTTGTATGCCATAGTACCAATCTTTTGAAACACCTTATAAGGGCCATAGTACTTTGGTGATAATTTATTATCCTTCTTATCTTGCTTGAGGGACATATGTTTGTATGGTTGTAGTCTTAAAAATATCAAATCCCCTAATTCAAAACTTCTTTCACTACGATGTTGATATGCTTGTTGTTTCATGCAATTTTGTGCCATGGTCAGGTTGTCCTTTAAGAGTTGGAGAACTTGTTGTTGATGATCGATATGATATTCCACTGCTTGAACCTTATATTTTTTTTTTATAGAAGAAGTGATAGATGGTGGGTGATATCAATAGAGCACCATAAATGGTGTCATTGTTTTTGTAGTATGTGTTGGCACAGGCCAATTTTGGGATAAAATCAAGGAAGTTTTGAAGGAATCAAGGAAGAAATTGAAAAATATAAGGAAACGTTGGAAAACGGGGAGCATGCCAGAAACAGAGGAAAAGTAGTGTCGAAGACAGAGGAAAGCCAACACCGAGGAAATTAAGTTACAACGTGGAAAAACTGTTGCGGAGCAGTTGAAAAGTGGACAAACCTAATCCTCTTAGGGTTAGGGTTTTTGTAAGGGATTTGACCCATTTTTAGTATAAGTAGAATGTATTAGGAATTTGAAAAAGGTTGTTTTTGTGAGTTTGGTTGTAGGTTGGTTGGTAGTCTAAGTTTTGTGAATACTATCTCTATCTCTGGAGATCGATTGTAATGGAGGAGAAATTGTACAGTGCGTGGAACTGGAGTTTGCATGAAGATTGATAAAGAGTTGAAATGAATCATCTTTGTTGATGTAGCCCTAGGAGGAGGTGAACCACAATATATTTGTGTTATGTGTGAATATTTGCAGTACTTGTGATTATAGTTGCTTTAATGAGTTTTATGATGAACATGTTAAAATGATAAAGGAAATAATACTACGCACTAAGGATGAACTAATGAAATGTTTAGACAACTCTAAATGGATGAATGTCATAGTTAGTATCCATATCTGAATCTTGTGTTGCAGTAAATGAATATATTTCATTTGGTGTATGTTTTTATAATGGTTAGTGAAGTTTTGCGGGAATAGTTGAGTCACTGGTCAGAGCTAACATCCAGCTAGGGTAGTATAATAAATGGGTATTCAAGGGATAGAAGTTGAGTAGATCTAATTCCCCTGAGAGAGAAGCACATCCCATCCCATGGTTGTAGACACCTGAGTTCTGCAACCACCCATTGAATCCATTTCAGGTGAGACTGCGCAGTGCATTATGTGTGTTGAGTTTCCTTCTAGTATTCAGAAGGGCCGATGGTAGAAGGGGAGTTAGTAATCATGTAGTTAGAACCTGGGTCAGCCCACAAAACCCAACAATATGAAAGGAAGTGTTATACCACTATTCTACCAAGGATAACCTCTTCAACCATTATGTTTGTTTATCATAGACAAAGAAACGAAGGTATCCTTCCATACATTTGTTCACTATCTTAGTTTTTCCATCAGTTTGAGGATGATAAGACGAGCTATGAGCCAATTGAGTAACCAAACAAGAAAATAATTATTTCCAAAGATGTCCAGTGAAGATGGGATCTCTGTCACTTACAATAATCTTTGGGCTTCCATGTAGCTTTTGAAGTGCCTCCATGAATGTGGTGGCAACTATATTGTCTTTGAAAGGATGAGAGAGTGCATAAAAGTGTGCATACTTGGTCAGTCTATCAACAATCACTATCATGACACTCTTTCCTTCATACTTCGGCAACCGTGTGATCAAATACATGGAAACCTCCTCCCAATGCTGACTTGGGATGGATAATGGTTGTAAAAGACTTGGGGTCTTAATTGTTTCCACATTATTTTTTTGGTAAACCAAACATTATGCCACAAACCTTTGAACATTAGTTTTAAGGAAATCCCCAAAAAATTCCTTCTTGACCCTGTGATAGGTTTTAAAAAATCCCGAGTGCCCTCCTAACGAAGAGGTGTGAAATTCCAAGAGTACCTTTTGTTTGAGCTGGGATTTATTACATAAATATAAGCAATATTTGTACTATAGTGAATCATTTTTCCATGTAAATGTATATGATGCACTGGAATCCTGCTGCAACCTTTGAATGAGAGTCTACACTATTTCGTCATTCTTCCATTCATCCCTTTCTTTTGTTTGTAACGTCCAATCCGCTAATACATAAATTCATTAGATACAATGATTTTCTTTTTGAAACATTATTTAGAACAAGTGATACGTGACAATAACATACATCAATATTACAAATCCTCATCTCATCTACATCACTAAAAGGAAAGAAACAATTACATCATCATGAATACTAGCCGATCAATCATATCTCATAAAGATAACAAGGATGACTAACCACCCAACCTACCTTGTAAGGTTAGGACCTCTAAGACACATAATCAATTCTCAAGTCTAGGATTCGTTCGATTGATTTTGACCATTTAAGGTCATAGGATTGGTGATTGTTTTGAGGAACATGGAGGTATCTATTCCCATACCCAACTCAAATCTAGATTCAGGACTAAAAATTGATAGTAAGGTACTTAAACATAACGCAATCAGTTTCATTTTGTAACTCAATATGCTATCACAAAATTATCTATTTACATACAAAAATCATATCATGGGAAATTACTCAAATGTCTGGTTCCATCTCACTCCAATTTATTAGTCGAAAAAGTTACTCTCATATTTTCTTAAAATCTTTGATTTAATATAATAAAGATATGGTTAAAGTTATATCTATTACTGGGAAATCAATCAATAATCATCAATGTTTTCACACTCAACCACTTCTAGGCTTATTATATCAAGTAAGTATTTAATACAAAAAACATTCATCTATTAATATTTATTCATATCAATGATATCCATATCACAAGATAACCTAAATGCATACATTCTCTTCCCAAGGTTCCATTAATGAACAACTTCGATTATACATATCCATATTTTAGGGTATCATAAACCTTGTAATGCTTCCGTCAATATTACTTACATATTTGTAGAATATAAATATTGCTTTTCACCGTCAACGCATTTTACAAGGAATTACAATTATTATTATTATTAATAAAAACTTGATTACAAATATAAGGTTATTACAACTAATTTCCAACCTCTAAGGTTATTAAGTTCCTATCTCAAGAACTCAAAACTAATTATTTAAGTGATATGCATTATCTTAGAAACTAATCATTAATGAAACTTTTTTTGTAATAGTAAAACCTAAACTCTTTTAATTGACTACATGTTTACTTCAACAATCATAAATCTAAATTGGATTCTAAAATTATTAACTGAATGAGGATAAGGTGTATTCTTATATAATAGAATATTTAAAATGTTCAAATGGAGGATTAAGGAAATATATATGCATACGGTTCAAGGAATAGTAATAGTAAAATTACCATTAACGAGTCGATTGGTAAATATAATTATAATATGATTTTTTTGTTGGAATAAAAATTAAATCAAGTTCATGTTCTGATTAGTTAATTTACTGCCAACTGCTTTGGCTAAGGAATCAACCTCCTATATCAAAATCATATCCAACATCTACACAAGTATTGACTTCAAGTTATTTCTAAGTGATTCTTGAAATTTACGACTACGACGAGCCGTTGTCTAGAGAAACGAGACTCTTGTTATATCCTTAATAAAAGACTAGATTCGCATTGAGATTGAGTCTACTTTCCAAGACGTGCTACACTAAGAGTTGATCTCGTAGAAGAAAAAAATTTGTTAAAGAAAAACAAATTGAATTCTAACTAATCAATATTAATCTAACCTTAATGCAGTCAATAGTTTTTTTTTCTAAATTTAAACTTCCTCCAGAGAAACTTAAGTCGACTTTTCTTTTCTTACGAAATTTGGGACTATCTCTTAAGAGGTAAAAGATTGAATCAATTGTTCTGTAACACCCTGTTGATGGTTGAAACAGTTCGTCCGTCAACTGGAAGAGTGGAACCGGTCCGAGGTTGTCTAAATAACCCAAGCCGTTTGGAATGGACCACCCTGACGAGTTTAACGGCTCCATTGGCTGCTCTAAGGTCTCCTAAGAAAACCAAAGAGAGAATTGATCTGAGCTAAGTAATCTAAACTAAGGAAACTAGAAACTAATAAAACAA
>JASDQU010096092.1:5288-16193 GCA_032191745.1 Picea mariana | reverse complement strand
ATACCGAACAAAACCCACAAAATAAAGATGAAGACAATCACATTCTAAAGGAGCCAAATGATCAAACTCAAGCTGATTTTTATTAACTATCAATGGCTGAATTTATTACAGTCGAATTGAAGTAGAATACCTCTCAAAAATGAGGACAATGTCTGAGATATGGAGCTTGAAACCATCGGTCATACACAGCAATGGAAGTGGCCAGAACTGACCACACGTTTGAGGGAAGGGGACGGCCCCTATGGATGTCACGCACCACCTGTGGACAGGGAAGATCCAGCCACACACTCAGCGATATATATCTGCTGCCCACGCAAGGTAAACACTCCAGCAGTGGCTCATACAGCAGCCAATTCGCCTCTTCCTTCACGCAACCCCAATCTAGAGCCTCCAGGCAGCCACAAAGAACACCCAACACGTGGACAAGAGAGACACGACCAGCCCCCCAATGAACACGCAGCAGCAGAGAAAAACGACCAGCAGCCTCCTTGATTTACACCCATGCAGCCAATGAAGAATATGCAGCCTCCCATGCAGCATAAGAAGACCCACGACCACTGGCAAGGGGAACTCGTCCAACCAAAGAACACACAGCCCCAATCGTATTGATCAGCAGGGATTATAACATGAGGATTTCAGCCAGGAAGGTAGCCACGCCTTGTACAATGAAGGATACAACCTTAATGCAACACCCGGCAATGATAAGAGGTGCGCCCAGCTCAAAGAAACGATCAAACCACCAACACGTGCCAAGACGAAAATGCCACTTCTCACCAAATCTGCAAACGAAATTTTTCCCTTCAATGGAGATCCCCGAATCACACTACCAATATCTGCAAATGAGAACCCTGAATGGCTTCTCCAATTCCACGGCTTGGGTAGATAGTTTCACTGTCGAATCCGAGATTCCAAGGCTAGGGCAGATAGTTTCACTGCCGAATCCGAGGGGCCGAATGGGTTTCCAGCTGAAACCCTCGCTTGCTCACCAAGCTCTTCTCCCAAACTCAATTTTTAAAATGAATAGTCGATAATCCTTTTTCCCCTTCAACCGTCTTTTTATTCGTTCACTTGTCCTTTTCTCCATTAAAATATTCATTTAATTATTAATTGGAGAGAAATACCCTCAAAGAGGGGTTTAATAATAATAAACTCACTTTTCCTAAGTTTTCACTTTATAATTTGAAAGTGACTTTACCAGTATCGTTTCCCTAGCTCATCCGTCTAATGGTTTACGGGAAACTGTATAAACCATCACGGTATCCCGACTGCCTAGGAAAAACGGGACATTACAGACAAGGACTAATGTTAGGGATGATGATGTCATAGAATCAATTGAGAGAGTTAATGAGAGATTGTTGGAGATTGCTATGGAGATGGTTGAACTGAATATCTTACTATGACATAGTTGTTATGGTCACCTAAAGCTATATAAAGGGACCTAATGTACAATAGAAACACATATGGAATGGAATGATTGAATAGTATTTCGCCTTCGAGGGTTTCTTGAATGTAAACTCTTGGTTCCCTTTGCTTATATAAATTTTGAGTTTGTTTGCTGCTGAGTTATAAACCCAACATCCAACAATAATTCATCCAGTTCTGAAGCTTGAATCCAGCAGAGTTGACCTCTTGTAGAAAAAAGACAATTGGATGGAAGCGCTATAAAACACCTCGTACAATTTGCTGGGAATCGTCATCCCTTGCTCATTTTGAGATAGTAGTGAGAGATTCATTCCAAAGGAAGATAAAGACCTAAACTACTATAGCGGTTATCTATCTTAAATCCCTCCAAAGATGGCATATGACAATCAGGTGAGTGGACCATCATATCCTTATAGGACTTCACCCATGTCTTAGGACTCACATCTCCTATTGACTTGTCCACACGAGTGGGGGAGGAGACGTTCTTCTGCTTGTAAGACTTAACCTGCCATCCTGGTTCAACCTCCATGTTGCTAGACTTGGAATGAACTGAGCCAACCTTGATCACAAGGTTTGTTGTCCAGTGTGCTCGACGCTGCCCCACCACCAAGGAAGAACTGTTAAACCTGCGCTACACCATTGGGCCATTATAATCCTGTGCTGAGAACCGCACCTGGAACACCAAAAGCAAGACCGCCTGACCCCACACGTGAACCACCGGCTGAACAGCCACCTGCTCCCACACCTGAACCACCTGCTCCCAAATCTGTACCATCAGAAGAACTTGTTATTCACCTTTTATTAATTTGAAGCTTATAAACTTATCACTTAAAATTTGCCTAATGCCCTTTTTAACTCACAATAGATGTACCTTGCCTTTTGTATGCTGCTTCAATTCTTGGGCATCTTCTTTGTGCATAAGTTATTCTGGACTTTTATGCCAAACTTTTTCTCAACGTGATTCTTTGATGCCTCTGGATCAAATGGTCGTTGCTCTGATACTGCTGTTAGAAATATTTAACACATGTGGACAGATATGGAAGAGTCAATGATGCATTTCATTCATTCAATTTATATGTGCTGTATAGATATACATATAGAAGGGGGAAATGCTTTCTGCCATTCCCATAGGGAACAACTCACGTCTTATTATATTATAATCACTTTATTACTACCTTGTCTTAAGATATAATTAACTTGTCCTAACTTTGCACTTTATCATGTCTCTATCTTTATAACTTAACTCTAATTGTCCCCTAGAATTGAAGTCTTACAAAATTAACATTACATGGCTTAGCATCTTTGTGTATGTAGTAGTAGAAATTTGAAGGATTTGCAAAATGTTTTGTATGATGGGTATTGATAGTTAAACTTTTTAATAATTTTTGCATATATTGAAAAAAGCCTAAAATGTTTTCTTGCGAACTCGAGGATTTCCGTTTCCTCTTCTGAAACCATGTCTTATTTCATTTTGTGTTTCATGTTTCTGGTAACATAGATAACTTGCAACAGTAATTGTTGGTAATTATGCATCTGAAGACTAACTTATTTTCAGTAGGATGATTACTAATTTCTTCACTTTCCTCTGTTTTTCCTACAAAGGATGCAATTGACCTTCTGCAAGGTCACTATACTGTGAGTCGTGAAATCTCATCTCCATTCCAAGACAGAGGATTGGCAACTGTGGCTGTGAGAATCTTTGCCTGACTTTGTCGTGAATTTCCTTTATCCCTTGCAGACAGAAAGTGTGTTCCTAATGTTGGATGATGCAGTATAATTATTTTACAACTTTCAATATTTTAAAATAGCATTTTGGATGAATTGGGTATTTTCTGTAAAGGTAAGCATAAGAAGGAAACATATTTTGATCATTTGACATACTAGTTAAAACTATGCCAAGATTATTTGAAGTCATTCGATTATATAGCTTATTTGTTTGAACTGTGTACTTGGTTGCCCTGTGGTGTCAACAAATAACAAGTAATAATCTATAGCAAGACAAGCTATTCAGAGTTCCTTCACAATCAAGTTGCCAAATCTGCAATTGCAGAAAACTCCCATAACACTGAACATCTCATTTGTTTTGATCACACCAAAGTCCTAGCTCCTGCTCCTCATTATTCAACCTACATCATTAATTAAGCCCTCAAAATTGAAAAGTATTCAAATAATTTAACTGGGAAGACGGGTACAAACTCAGTCACTCCTGGAAAACCATTATCCAAAGGCTCTGATCTTGATATTTATTTGTTTCAAATCTTTTTCTCATCTTCCATTCTCCTTTTTTAGGTCTGTCGCTTAAACCCTCAAGTTTTATCCTTCATGACCCCCTTCCTTTCCTTTATCCTTTAATAATTTACTCTAACCCATCTTATATGTATCAATTTCTTCCCATGTTTATCTTTTACCTCTCATTATTATTTAGCTTCTTGTTCATCTTTTTCCTTTTCTCAAGTCATCTTTATTCTGCCTTATTTCCTTATTTTTCCTTCTTATTGGTCTTAATCAACCTCTTATTACCATTTCCTCCTTATCTTTTTCAGTTGTAAGGTCAACTTTTTCTCCCTAATTTATTTATTAATTTTCCTTTTTTCTGATTAAATTCTTTCAAGTGCCCCTTATTAACATTCTCCTTTACTTGTTTCTTATTTCTGGACTGTTACTTTCCGATTTCTGGACCGTTACATTCTAATTGTCTTTCTTTGTCCCATTCAGTTGGTATTAATATTCTCTCTGTCTCTCTTTCTCTCTCTATATATAATCAATTTATCATTATTATTATTCTCTTGTTGTTATTCTTAAATATTTTAATGTTATTATTATCCTTAAAGTAACTTTACTAAATCTTGCCTATCTTGATTCTTTAGTAATATCAACTTGACCATTTCGATTGTAGTATCCATTATTTGACCAAATATTACCTATTTTTAGTAATACTAATCTGGTCATTTATTTCTATGTATAACGGCCACCTCTGTGTTATGCCTTTTTATTCTCATAGGTTGTTTTACTTTTCTCCATTATTCTTAAGCTTATGAACCCCTGATGATGGGTGGAGTGTCCACTCGAAACTTTGGGAAAATAAACCTATACACAGTTTAACTCCAGAAAATAYACAACAGTGGTCTATGATTTTCCATTTGTTTAATGACAGAAGTAATTCAGAGACACGAGATAAGAACTGTTATGAGACATCAAGGAAACTAACAATATTAGAGTCCATATCAAAATAACTTCTCAAGCCTACTTACAMAATTTGTAGAACGACTGACTAACAAGACACTAAAAAAATATTACAGCGGCTACTTGGAATTYTAGAAAACTTTYCATGAATTTTCCCTCATAAAATTCAATGCTCTTTTCTGTTGCAATCCTTTGTGATTTTCCATGATACTGTGTTTTTACTTTAATAGAATCATCAGATTTGATTCTGTTCAAGTAGAAAGGAAGTTGTTCTCTTCATGATATCTTTTGTGTTTTCTGATATTATTTTGTCTGACCACTTGGGGTTCTAATCTATGAGAAGAAATATGCTTTTTGTATCTCCTGGCTTATATCTGATATCATAAGCCGATGGCTGAATATTGTGCTGTTTTTATTTGTTCCAAATCTGTTGAATCAGCTTTGTAAAGAGTATTTTTTCAAGAATAAAATATTTTAGTTGAGAAAAGAGGGTTAGGAATATGTCATTACCTTTTGAGAATGTGCATATATTGTCAAAGCATGCTTCTGAGTTTTCTAGACTGTATCAAGCGATTAAGGCTTATGCAAAGATCTTCAATGAATTATTGATTTATTAAATATTTGAATTCTTATGAGTCGGCCTGCACTTGGGGGAGGATTCACTGTAGTTAGCTTTGTTCGATAGGTAATTTAATCACCTTATTCTTTGCATCTTATCATGTGATTAAATGTAAGACGGACCAGTTTTATGGACAGGCACACTTTTCTTGTCAGTTCCTTAAGGTGGACTTTCCCTGGAAGATTAAGTGAAGTCACCTTGGACTTGTATAATTCAATATCAGATGGTGTTTTGTGAAAAAATAGGAAATGAAACCAGGGTCCAAACCAAAACATGACAAAGGTCATCTGGCCCTGTTGAGATTTGGGTACATTGGAAAGTGGTCTCGAGTTATTGAGTGTCTAAGTCAAAGGGAGAAATATTTGACCCTCACCACTTTACTTTGTGTTATAAAGTCAAAGTGACTTTATTTCACTAAAGTCACAAAGTGACTTTAATAACATAAAGTAACTTAGGAACTTAAAATAAAGGGGAGATTTAATCTCAACCCTTCATCTTGGTTGGCCTAGATCTAATCTTGGCCATTGGTTTCCTAGGTTAGCCTAAGGATAAGGCTAAAGCTAAGGATGAGGGCAAAAGAGCATTCAATTATTCACTTTGAGTTTGAATGAAGAGAGAAAGAGGAGCAAAGGAGAGTTTGATATTTGGAGAAGGAGAAGAGAAGGCTGCGCACCAAGCTTGAGAGGAGGGCACACTAGTGAAGGAGGCGCACCAAAGGTTGAGCAGGGTGCACTTGTGAGAAGGGGTGCACTCATTGACAGTAAAGGGTGCAGTTTCCAAAACAGAAAGCAGCCAAGTGAGAAGGGTGCATTTCCCAAAGCAAGGGCACACACTTCAAAGGCATAGAGGGCTCATAATTCAAGGGAAACTGTACAGTCAAGCTTGAGATGAGTTGGCTGGTGTAAATAGGTTCCTCTTGTTGTTTTATTTGCTGTACTTTTTCTAAGATCTCCATAATAAATCTGCTCTTCAAACTGGTTTCCCCATGGGGTTTTTTCCAGGGTCATGTTGACCAAAAACACTTGTGTTAAACTTGTGGTTTGCATTGATTTACTTATCAACATTTAGACTGTAAATATCTAGAGGGTATTTACTGTTTTGTAGTAGTTTATATGTGCTAATCATGGACATCAAACTTCCTATTAAACCCATCTAAACAGCAGCTACAAAAGAGGAGTGAATGACTTCCTAAAAAACAGATTTAGGGGGTAGCAAGTTCAGATCTGGTGGCTGTCCTAAAACAGCAAGAAAACCAACTTGTTATTACCTTAAAACTGTGCCCAACAAGAGGTCAAGGACAGACCTATTGGGCAGCCTTAGGAACCTCAAAATTATTCATGTTATCAGAGCCAAAGGGCACAAGAGTTGGCTGATATAGTTTGCAAACAGTTGACAGATTTTTATCTCACCTAGACAGCAGTTAGCATCAGTTTTGCTTGGCCAGTTTAGCATCAGTTTTAGCACCATATGGCAGCCATGTTGGTGGCAGGTTTGAGGGTGGAGGATAGGCTAGCGGGGGCTGGAAATTGGTCTCTGTGGAAGGCTAGGATAGTCTTGATCTTGGAGGAGCTTGAGCTATGGGATATTGTGTAAAATCCTGTGGTGCCTCGTACAGATGCAGTGCTCTTGGCTGAGTTCCAGAAGAGGAACATCAAGGCCAAGAGGACTATCCTTGATGTAGTGAAAGGCCATATCATTGCTCATGTATCTGGTGAGGACTTCACATTTCAGATGTGGCAGTCCTTGTGTGGTCTTTACCAGATTCCTAATCAGAACCGAAAGATGGTGCTCCGGGAGAAATTAAGGGGCACTAAGATGACGAAAACTGATTTAGATACCTCTTTCCTCACGAGATTTTCTGAGATTCGTGATGAGTTGGAAGCTATGGGCGAGATAGTGGATCCATCTGAGTTGGTGAGGACAACCTTAAATGGCTTCTCCAAACCTTGGGAGAGCTTTGTATGAGGCATCGTGGCTAGAGAGCATATGCCCAATTGGGAGAGGCTCTGGGATGACTTTGTACAGGATGAGCTTAGAGTTGGATCAAGATCTACTAGTTAGCAACGTGGTGTGGATGATGAGGGTGATCTTTCTCTTTTGGCAAAGGGCAAAGAAGGGCCCCAAGGGTGGGGCCAAGTGTTGAAATTTTAAATACTAGACTAGTTCACAACTACAGTAAATAACCAAGATCTCAAGAAGATTAACCAAGCACAAATTACATATAAAAATTAAGGGTCTGCTCGTTTTTCCATAGGCAATGTTCTTTCATTGCCACCCAACCATAGGCATCCTCAAGTGCCACCCCTGAGCAGAGCATAGTAGTTATCCCGGGAAACCCTTCTACACAAGGGGAGAAAACCCGACACCTTTTCTTATAGAGAAGATCCATGCCAAAGACAGAATAACCAAGAACAAGCTCTATTCACTAGAGAAAACTGATAAGAAAGAATCCAACAATAACTCAACAATGTAAACCCTAGCCAAAGTGCTAGAGCACTAGTCCACCTCTAGCGCACCACCAAGACTGAGAGATATACCCCAACTAGACATGCGCCTCCCTTCCTTCATTGGATTGTAGCAGCTACAGCTTGCACTTAGACTTGCGCCCTCTTTCAGAGTGGAGAGTGTGTAAATGAGCTAGTGTTCACTCTTATTTATACTAATCTGCCAGTGAACTTTTCCAGTGGGGCTTGTTGTCGCCTTGTACACACTTGGGAGATGTGGAAGAAATCTTCAATCCACTCGGTGTGTCCTTGGGGGAAAGTGAGAGTTAAGGTGCTGTCACCTAATCCTCAACTCCTTCGTCTAGGCTAACTCCTAGTGAAGCCAAGGGGGGTAGTCCCTAACAAATATACTAAGGCTTGAACTAAACTACGTACAAGAAATAAATCTAGGAGTTTATTATTCTTTCAACAATCAATCATAAATGGAAAATACACAAATCAACTATTCATCCACGATATATATATCAAGCATGTACTTGCATAAAAGGATACTTAGACACAGTTGTTAGATGCAAGTAAAATTAAACTGCGTCAAATAAATAACTGAAATGTAAAGTGAAACATATGGCTTTGTGAATGTAAATATGAGACCAGTGCCTTAAAGGTAATCGTGGGCAATGTAGTTCGTGTATTTTATTAGGATAAATTGATGTTGAGTTAATGAGATTGTTTGGGCCTCCTTATGTATCATTCACTAATCTAAAACTTGCTGACTGGGTGTGTCGCAGGTCTAACGAGGCGAGTTACCCCTTGACTTGACACAGTCCACCCAGGGTAGAGGTTTTAGACAAATGATACCACTCAGAGATTGTCCTAATTAATCTATCACCAACGACCAACTCAGCGTGTATGAACTTACTCCCAGCAGATCGAGACTAGCTCGCAACTGGAAGGGTCAAGAACCGCACTCAGAGCTGAGGGGAAATGTTTATTTTAAATAGGAAATAAAGTACTGAAATTGAAATGTTATACTAATTACTAATCCACACTGACCAGGCCTCTTGCGAGGAGCTGAGGGGATGGTTTATTTGCCAACTTTGAAAATTGCAGGAAATAAAGCTAGTCTAGCAATTAAAGAGTACTTTCCAAAATGAAATCTAATCTTTGTGAAGATTTATTCAACTTTAGAGTTTATATGAGATTGTAGTGCTTTGTGATGAATTGAAAGATTACTTTTAGCTTATCCTTAGTTAATAAAATTGAATCTAAGCTAAATTTGCAAAATTGAGATAAACACCAAAAACACCGTTCCCCCAGAGGGGATGAAGAGTGAGAGCTTGTAGCCCCACTGATTTTATTAACGGAATTGCGCAACTCTTTATGGGAGTGACTTGTGACCATTCATTAGGGGGGTCACAAGTCTTTACAACGTTTTACAAATGTTTATTGAAGAAAAGGGGTGCCCCCGGGGGTCTTGGATGCTCCAAATCCGCCCAAAACAGACAGAACTTCCTCTTATCTGTTCGCAAACCTGCACAAAACAGCAAACAAACAAAAACAAAAGATGCCCAAAAACACTTTGGAAGTGTCTTTGGTTATTAGTAGGAAAACCCCAAATTTGACTAAGTAAACTAGCATAAAATTGAGCGAAATGAACTAAGAAGAGCAAGCTGAAGAGATTGTCTCCTTAGGGTCTTTTCTGCTGTTTTAAAACAACAATATAAAGGCACTCTAATTGCCAAATATGGAATTAAAAGATCTTTGACACAAGTCAACTTTTAACCTTTAAAAATTTTGAAGTAAATTACTTGCTAAAATGACGTTTGTTGAGCTAGATCTAGTTTAAAATGATAAAATTGAAACATGAACTCTAGATATAACCTTTAATTCCACTTACTAACTTAGATAAGAAGGATTTTGAAATCTGATACACATCTAAGATAAAGTAAGCAACTAGTAACCAAAATTTAGATTTTCTTTGAGAAAGAGAGAAGGGAGAAAATTGTAGCCTTGGAACCCTTGGGAAATGGAGTCTTTAGATGAGCTAAGGAGGGACCGAGTCTTTAGATCCTTGAAGTTGTGAAGAGACAAACAAGTTTCATCACCACTCCAAGCTATGAGAACNTGTAAGCTTTAAAATCTTGCAAATAAATTTGTTAACAAAATTGGTGTCACCTACACAAGAAACTTGAAGAGTATGTTAGTTAACCAAAACATGCATACACATCAAAGTTTCTAAATATAAATGAACAATAGGACTAACAACAAGCTAGATAAATCCTATCCTACTGGATGATAGCATCCATTCAAAGGCCAAGATAACAAATCCAAAGAAGAAATTAGACAAATATTACTGCATAGATTAAGCACAAATTGACATCAAGTATCACACACATGCATAACACACCTTCTTGACCTCCAAAGTCTCTTTATTCCAAATGAAAAAGTGTTACAATAGTATACAACTACAAGCAASAATCCCCAAACTCCAACTAGATTGCAATGGGAGAGTAGCTTGTATAAATAGCAAATGGGTGAAAATCCCAAGAGAGGAGGGYGCACSAAGTGTACATGAGAGGGCAGAMAAGTGTAAAGCGAAGACAACCAAGTGTTGGGAAATGGAAGCCAAGTGTCCCACAACCCAAATAGGTGACAAGTGTGAGCTCAAAGGAGAGGGAGAGGGCGCCACCTCTCAAGAGGTAAGCAGCCCCCTCTTGGAATGCACCACCTCTCTTCAAGAGGGGCGCACCTCCTCTTGGTAGAATCTTCTAACTCCCCCAAAAATCCTTTAATTACACCAAGCAATCTTCCTTTTGTCTTCTATGGTTGCCACATGGTGTTTTGATGCTTTACTTCAACTCAAACATGTCCCCACATGTTTCCTTGATTTTTGCATTTGCTGATTTTATTTGATTTATTTTGACTTTTTTTGGGTTTTTTGAGCAAAAATGATTTTTAAGTGATTAAAATCACTAATTTTGCTCAACCAAGTGGCTACTTAGGTAATATGGGTGCTCTAGGTCCAAAAATGAGCACCCCCAAGGTATATTAAGTCCCTTAGCACCACTTTTTTAATACATCTTTATTTTTTAATTAAAAATTGCCGAATTCTGACAATTTTTTAATTAACTGAAAAAATTAGAAAAACCTAAGGGGGACTTAGCACATTTCCATAAGACTCTAGGAGTATGTTTAGCATGGTAATATACATTAGACAGTAGGCTTAAATCCATGCCA